>JAODAG010034917.1:0-17441 GCA_027574785.1 Orphnurgus asper | reverse complement strand
TATTAATCAGCTAAGAATATAACTCATCACTATAACTACATACTACAACCAACGCAGAACAGAAGTATACACTATCAGCCCGCACACGCACAGCTAATACTCATGTTAACGGTGGCCTGGCCTAATAAACAATCAAAACAACAATAAACGGCATACGTAAAGTAACAATATCTACGAATAACTGCGGTTCTTTATACAAAGCATTATGACCGAATATTAAATGAATACTTACAGATTGTGATTACTCAAACCAAAAGCGGAAGAAGAACGATTTTGGGCTACATACCGTAAAATAAGAGTCACTGCTTTCAGTGTCGAATGGAAAACACGTGAATCACAATGAATACAATACGATGTACATATAAGATTAGAAAATTATGGCGCTGTGTCTAAATGCAGCCAAGAACAAAGTCAACACACTCCACGTCTAGCATATTAAAAATATACCATCAAACCCACACAACATAACTTACAATAATTGGATCTGACACATCATGGTCAGTGTAATATCCAATGGTTGTGAAAAGTAACCACCCTTCATACTTAGATCCCAATTTAGGCAAGCAATATATAGATATAACATTGTTCAGATCTCAATAGTAGGTAAACATGAAAACACCCATTGGGGTTGCAAGAAGTAATAAAAGACACGTTACTGCCGGATAAAAAACGAATAGATGTCGATAACAATGGAGAGTGAGATGTCTGAGCTTTGGTTAAACGTTTTAGTGTTGGCAATTTTGGTTTCCAGTTCCATGTGTCTAAATGTTGTCTATTGACTTAGCAAATAAACTTAGGAATGTTGAAGGAAATGTTATCAAGTTTTCCAAAGTGTAGATGCTGGCTTGGGCTTTAGGCCCTTCGATTGAAATTGTTGATTTGGTTAAACTCTTTCCTGTAGGGCAGTCAGGATTAGGACCATTTGGAACAGTTGTGTACGACTGATTGATCAGCTCATGAGAGACATGATATACCACTATTTAACGACGTATATTGTGATACTGTGATTTAACGTAGGGTCCAATGTTGCCCTCATCAGTTTACTGTAACTCGCATATGATTAAAACAGATACTCGCAAAATATAGAACCACATTCGAAACAACATATTTACATAATGTGTTACTCGACTGTCCCGTTACATAAATACCAACGGTAGCAACAGATGATAATAATATTATCATCTGTTTCTACCGTAAAATATTATTTTAAAGTTTGCTCGTTCCTACATACAACATGCAAACGTATACAACGGCTAACGTATTCTAACCCCACTGCTTTGAACATTACAACCAAAACTCCATCAACTGTATCGAATCATCTTCCGCGGCAACTGAACTCTCAATCTACATAGTTTACACTTTTTATGTAATTAATAGATGTTGTCTAAAGTACTCAATGTCTTGGACCCACATGCCTCGATCTCGGACACGGAGATCTCTGCTGCCAGTATCAAACAAAACCCACCTAATATATTGTAAAAAATATGGAAGTAGTATATTTTTCAAAGATTAAAAAGGGCACATGAATCAACTAGTGCGAACGTCGAATGGAGGCAGTCACTGACTTAACCAATGTGTACTTTGAATGGATGTAGTCACTAAGTTACCTGATGTGTACGTCACTGGGTCAGTCAGGTTGAACTTGGAGGCTGTCACTGAGTCATCCAGTGTACCTTTTGAATGGACGATATCACTGTGTGTAGGCCTACATAATGCAGTACCGTTCCGTCCCATTTGACCCTCGTCCGGGTCCCCAAATTGTCTCTCTCATCAAAACCTCGTCAAGGGATTATTCAAATTCAATTAAGAAATGAGTTCTGTGATTTTGAACTCAGTACCGACAGTAACCGTCTTATTGTTTCTCGGTCAGGAATGCTGAAAGTTGATTAGAACCAGGTACATGATACTGCTACTGTTCGAGGCGGTCAGTATACCCGATTCTGCAATACAACTGACATTGTCGTTTTCTGCTTATTCAAAATTTTCGGCGCCATTCAACACACTATTCACTATATTATAAGGAGGTGGTATTTCTGTTCATCAATATTGCTACAACAATCGTAGGCCTACTTCGGAATCTTCCGTAATTTGCGTGGAAATAATGCCAGTTTAGTCTTAATATGTTACCGTTCATTTCAAAGTCATGCTTGCACGAGAGGTATAATTAGATTAAATAATGCAGGCCAGTCGTTTTAATTAAATGTCGAATGTGGTCGTAACAACTGTCGGTACATAGTTAGAAATCAAACCATTGTTAAGTTGAAGTTATTGTTCAGTTGCTACGTTATATGTAAAAAGAAACACTTCAGGAAAAAGAGGAAGTGAACTGGACCAACAACAGAACTGTCAATCAAGGAATCAAATCATCAAAAGATGTTGAGGGGCTATTGACTGGATTAAGGGTGGTCGAAACTAATGTATCTCCTTCTAAATAACAACTCCCTGGTGAGAGTGTGGCGTAGGTCGTCGGTGTGATACCCAGGCGTGACTTGTTAAGCACAGCTGCATTGTAATTTTGATGAGTGTAGTCGGTGAGATTTTCGTTTGGTCGTAATGTTTCATTGGTGTTGTAATAACATCGCCCAGAACATATGTAGTGCAGTGGTGATGAACACTTAGCTCTCACTAGTCAAAGATCAATATACCCTCACGTCCGTCGGATGGGGACGTTAAATAGTGGTCACGGGAGCAGGATGTGATGGAAAATAAGACTTACTAAAGCCGGTGTTCATCCACGATCACAACACGAATATGGATTCTTTATGAGCCTATGGGGCTTCTTAACCCTTAACTACTGAAGAGCCCTGTGTATTGGTTGAATCGAGGCAGTACATTTTTCACTTACTACCATAACTTGGATGAATGTAAACTGCAATTTCATATGTTCATTATACACTAAATTGAACATTGAAATACCTATTAAAACTAAAGTAGGGCTAATCATAACGTTCAACAAATGTTGTACCAAATCGCAGATAACGATATCAAAGGTAAACCGACCAAAAATATAACAGTAAACAACCTATGTCGAAAATGTTAAAATCCACCACTATTGATACAGAAAATAGCCTGCTAGCAACTCCCTGGTGACTTTGACGTAGCAGATATTGAAATATTAAAAAGCTATCAGCTATCAAAGGCAGAGTTCCCGAAATGAGTACAAAGTATAATGGAATACATACCTGACCAAAATTATCGTAGTTCACAGATAACGGGTTGTTTGCATAGTGTGATCGTTGTTAGTTTGTTTGCACAATCTTCATGATAAGCTGCGTCCAGTGCAATGACCACTGTACAATCAAACTAAGTTATCCGATATTGGTATATTTCCTAGGTAACCTAAATCATTAACAAGTTGTCCTTCCCTTATCGTAACTTGCGTTGGTTAGTCTCCTTTGAAAGTAACGCAGTTTTGAGCTCATACGTTTGTTAAAGATACCCCTGGATGTTAATGACCGCCACACCAATTTATGTAAGTACAAAACAGCAATGAATTGAGATTATATTGCTTTCATTTCATCCAAAAGAAAATGTTGTACATAAAGGCCTATCCACATTCTTCACCGGCGGTTATTGTAGATGTATTTTAATTTGAGGGATATATTTGAGGGAAGTAAACGTGACTTTCATTAATACTCTTTAACATTCCTACGAATATTGGCATTTGGCTTTCTTTACTTTATTTATATAAAGAGATGAATAGTGTAAAGAGATACACTATCACTTTCATAACCGAAGCAGTACCGTGTCCTGTAACATACGTATTGTGCCTAATTCAAAAGGAGTTGATTAGGCATATTTCATTGCAATCAATATAACCACATTGATCGTTTGTCATTTAATGTTTTATTGAAGCCAATCATCACGCTTTATTGTAAATTCCGACTTTTCCGAAATATGATAATACAAAGACGCCATAACAACTTCGTTTGATTGCAGTCATATCGAGATTGAACGTTATTTGTCGATTGAATGTTCCGGTAACGAATATACATTAACCACGGAAGAAGGCTGCGATCGGCCTTAAACAAATTGTAAGTATGTGTACTATCTATACTAACATAATTGTTGTCGTTAGGAGTGTTATTAGTTTTTGTTGCCTATTGTTTAATTTTTACATAATGTATATTGGAACATTGAGTAAAAGCGAGTAAAAGCTGACCTCATAGCTTTCAATTAGCCGTTCAGTCACTAGATCTATTTCACTACGGCCTTTACCATTCATTGCGCAGATCAATACCTCTCCAGAAGTATCCATAATTGCATTGATAGTGACTTAACATATACACTATTCGTACTATCACTTCCTCTGTGCCAAAGACTGATGGTTGGATTATTTACATTTTTAAATTCATTCGAATCCTTTTTGTCTTGGACAATTTTTTGCGTATCTCTGGATTGCGAGAACACCTACGTTCTTTCTCAGCGTTTCCCTTGTTTTAACTTGAATATCTCTTTCTTTGCAGTTTTCTAAGCCCGTGTTTTGGTCCCTTCTCTCTGAGTAATGACGTTAATCACCATATCACACGCCCTGGTGTATCGTAACATTATCTAGGTTAAAGTTAGGTTATCTGGGAATTTACTACTTGGGTTTCACTTCTTGTTTTAGATTGTGTTCAGTAAACACGTGTTGCACATGCCCCTGTGTGTTGTTCATGTTAGTTTGTCGGAACATTGTTCATCTATATTTATGTTACTTTGTCTCTGTATATTATGCATTATTTTTGTAACATGCTTTCTCTGTACAACGAACCCACGTAAGATGATACGGATGTGCTATTTTTTCAGAGGGCCCTCCACTGCTCCCAGTTCGTCCGTTTATTACCAGCGCTATGACTGGCCAGACGGGGTTGGTCACAAGTTGATCACAGGGCGATACACAAGTAGGGAATATATGATGTTGCATTTGAGTCATCTGATCGGGTTATTATATATGGATACTATATACGTTGAGAGAGGATGCACATTTATCACTCTTTAAAACACTGTCGCCTTTTCGAAGAGACCAGTGCATCAATTAGTGTCAATTATCGATGAAAGAGTTGTTGAAATCTACGTAATTGACCATCACAGTGTATACCAACATCACAGTATATACCAGCATCACAGTAATTATCAACATCACAGTATTTACCAACATCACATTAATTACCAACAGTAATTGCCAAATCACAGTTTATGTGTGGGAGACAGGAAGATAACATTGGTTTTTGAACGTTCAAACAATGTAACAGTTTTAAATTTTGATTTAAATCAAGAAACCTTCGAAAAAGTTAATAAATTCAGGTAAATGATATTTGCATAGTATAACTGTAGATAACAGCTTACGGGCAGCCATTTGTACTTAGAAAACTATCACATACGCACGAAGAGATATTATCATTAGTACTCGGCTACGAAAATAGTTTAACATGCATATTGGTATTCATAATCGTATTCCTGTTGACTAGTTTGTTGAGTGGCACACAGGGGTAGATCCCAGAATATTACCCTTCACAGAGATGACTAGTACGTCTTATATGTTCGCAAACTTCGGAAGTATCCATTAAATTGCCTCAAATCTTAGAATGGTTTCAGTACGTCTAGGAACAAATGTATATAGTTTTATATTATAATATTTTACGTTGTTCCTTCAAAACAGATCCTAGTGATGGAAATGAAAGTGTAGCAAACGTAAGTAAAGAAATATCCCATACAAATCCTAAGTATACTGAAGAGGTACACAAACCACTGCAATGGTAATCGTCTTTAGTTATTGTTATATGCGAACACTTTAGCGCCTTCCGTCGAGTATTTCGCATTGCTTTGTTGAGCATTTTGGCTCCTTATCTGACGTATCGAAAAATAGTTTTGTTATTGAATCTGGAGTGTTTCATTAAAGTTAGTGATACAATAATATGCATGTTAACATTTCAGCGACGAAATTACGACCGAGGATGCACCGGATACGCCTATGGTTACGCTACAGCATACATTGAAGATCCGAATTCCATTGGAGCCATTCGTATTTCGACAACTACCGTTATAATTATGGTTAATTATATTTTCTAAATGATCAAATGATGGACTGTGTGCAAGAGAACTTTAGTCTAAATCAAGAGAAATCTATGTCATAGCCTATTATACTCTACATTACTGTCGCAAGTATTCCAGTACCTAAGCAACAGGCCTATATTAAAACATACTTACCAAGACAGTATTCAGTAATATAAGCTTATAATTAAGATCTATCTAAGGTGCTGTTCTGTTCCATAGTTATGAAATAGCTCCAAAGGGGAGCCAATAAAAGTTTAGATTAATCTAAAATTCATCTCTCAAGTCACCTTTGACTCAATCGTTTGGAATCTGAAAATTTTAACGATAGTCAGTAGCCTATCGGTACGCCTATTACAAAACACTGGTGTATAATTTGTTGTTCATGAAGGGATGAAGATATAAGGAAACCTCATAGATAGGCTTTCAATGTCAGATCTCAATACAAGTATTTGTAATGAAATTCTAGTCTGGCACAGTTGAGGGTATATATAACATTTAACGGCATTGCTCGAATTCAGTGCAGCTGATCGTTACTGCTAAAGTGTGTGTTTGGGAGTCAAGGTCGTCTATTTCGTTGAGACTGGGGTGGATTTCGACTTTCAAAATTAGCACATGTTCATAGGATGTTAAAATAAAGAACAAGTGAAAAAACTGCATATTAGATTATAAAATAATCTGATATAAAATTGTCTTATTGTTCTAGTTTATAGACGAAAAACTTCACAGTTTTACAGTTTCTCTACGACGAAACTACCCAGAATACAGATGGAATCGGTAAGAATAGATTAATAAGGACATTTCTAGCGAACTATTCGCGTTGCTTACGTATCTATATATTTTCTTAATTTATTATATATCGATCTGCATAGGCAAATGTACGTGATTGAATCATAAGGTATTACCATTTTGCGAAAAGAGTTCCAGGAACTATTAAGGTATATATATGGGAATTTACATGTACGTCATGGTTAGACTTTATTTGGCACATACTGTTCAGGAGCGGATTGTCCTTCATGACCATTTTTATATGCGATTATGACAAGCAATGTTGCTATTTTTTCAATAATTTCGATATGACTGTCCCTTGCCAGTTACACACTTATTTGTTAACATCAAACTAGAAAACTAGAAGTCAATGTAGGCCTATGTCAGAAGCCCACATAAAGTGTTACCCTACTTTTATAATAAAAACAAAATCCTTTTGTGAATTTTACATTGTTATCTAGGTTTAGGTTTAAATGTGTGTCAAAGCTTAATCAAAATTCTTGACAACAAAGATAAAAAAAAATCTATTTAATCAAACCGACCTTTACAGCAACGGAACTTTACAGCAACGGAACGTACTTATAGTTGCGATATGATATTTAAGAGTATCTTGATATGACCTTCTGCTAAAGTTGTCGTATATGTCATATTGTGTTTGGATACGTTTCACAAAAGGAACATATAGCGAACATATAGGAACATATAGCGGTTTTTTGTGGTCTCATTCGGTAAACATATATGTTGAGACGCTTTCTCTATATCGTTTTAGTCCAACATCTTTGGACTATTCAAATGTATAAGATGCGTTAGTTGAACTCAATGATACTATATATATATATATATATATATATATATGTATATATATATATGATATGTGAAGGCTTCACTAGATTGCTCTAGATATCCGGAGGGCAATAAGACAACACAGTATTACTGAATCCTCTCCAACTGGTCAAAATGTATTAAAGGGTACTTCTTATGGAGGGAGAAAGGGAACTAATTCCTCTATGGTAACTTGTCATGGGGACATTCCGAAATGAAAAAGTCGAAGACCCTATGCGAGCGACTCTTAAGTGCACTCGAAAAATATGATGCATTATTAACCCAGCCCACTAAGTTTGACTGACGCCTTGTCAGAAGAGAAAAATCTAACTACATTTCGTGATTCTGCTGGAATCTTACTGTTCCCTATTGACCCATCAATGTATCATTACAGTAGCACCGACCTTAATAGGGAAGGTAGATGCCAAATTTGCCTCATTCGACCGGTAACACGAGAAATAGCTGCCTTAAGAATATCTACAGGAATACGTTCCAGTGTTTGGATCTTTGAAACAATATGTCGTGTCAGGTATTAATCTGAAACATGAGGCTCAATTGGAAATGCGATGGCTCAATAGCGAGGGCTTGTAGACAGGGTTCGAAAAGATGGCTGTAACGGTCTGTAAAATGTCCTCATACCAAACAGGAAGGGAAATGTCTCGGAAACTGGTTCTACCAGTCAGCCATTTATCTCATCGATCGATTAAATATATGAAATAACAGAATATTCCTTAGAATAACAAGTATCAACTGTCTCAAGTGTATATCTATGTCACGAAAGAATACCGGCCAGATGAGAGGATCTCTATAACCGAATGGAGACCAGTCTATCGTCATCAATAACAGTTGAGTGGTATCTGTGTGGCTACAGCCTTGCAGTCATTGTAATAACGTAATGCATTTGGAGCTTGACATGGAGTAATATTTGAACGTTTCCCGAAATATTAAACTTTTCTGCAACCTGTAAAGCTACACTTTCGAAAAAATTGTTTGACTTTCTAATATAATCATGGAAGCTTCCAATCTCAACAGGCAAGGCCATGACCTCCTGTTCAATATCAAAATATGCAAAATAGTATATCTATTTTGCATGCTGCGGACATTTTATTTATTATTTCCAACGCCTTGATTTTCGTTTACTTTTGCTGTGTACATTATAGGGCAGATATTTATTATAAAATATTTAATATAAAATCTGGCTAACTTTCTATAGCTTTCGTGGGTTTTTGGTAACAAGCCATCTGCTGCTTAAAATTTGCTTCGCCGTATCAGCGCTACTCTCCAGCATTTGGTCATATTCTGCAAATCTCCTAAAATGTATGTCAATCACAGAGTCAGCCGGCAAATTTGCCGAATCAAACAATAGACTAGCATCGAGAGACCAGGTATTGTCGGACTTCAATTGTACGTCAACGTCTAGATCCTATATCATGATATGAACAAATTTAGCCCTTAATTTTATTCGCCAAAAAAATACACTCACGGTTCACAGGCACAATCAATGATAAGAAACAACTACATACATAATCAACTTTAGAAGAAAATGTAAGTTTTGAAGATATAATATGCAAATTAGCTAGAAAATGAAAATAAACAAATGAATGAGCGATTAACAGATGAGAAAACATTAGCTCTGATCGATATACTTTGATGTTAAACGTAAGTAACATTATGAAGGAGAAAATTATTTATATACTAATTTGCAACATTGCACGATACGGTACACATATATTCCAAATTTGAATTCTGGGTTAATTGTAAAAGCCTTTTATCCACATTTGTTAATACGTTGACTTAACAATCATCTGAGTATTCATTGAAATACTTTTTTGTCTACATTGTAGGCAGATAATGAGTTTTTAAGGAAGCAAGAAGAGGCAAGTTCTAGACTAGACGATGAAACTAAACAGCTGAATGAGCGGAAAACAGAACAGAAAGCAAGATCTTCCAATCAACCGTTATACGTAAGTATACTTTTGAAGGAGAACATTATCTGTTTTTGGATATTTGCAATATTACAAACTTCACATATAATCGGAATTTTAAATTATGGGGTTATTCAAAATGGGACGTGGAATAAAACAAACTTTTAATCGCAAAATAATACACTCACGAATCACAGGCACAATCAATGATAATAAACAACTACATACATAATCAACTTTAGAAGAAAATGTAAGTTTTGAAGATATAATATGCAAATTAGCTAGAAAATGAAAATGAACATAACTTTACTTCAGAAGTTGTACTCTACGCAATCTAATCATAAAACCATTTCTCGAATGAGAGGTCCGTTAGCTACCATAACCCCCTCTCAAAATTCGAATTATCCATCCCTGGCCTAGACTTTTGCCGGCCGCACCTATTATATCCCCTGGCATTATTTTCTGCGGCGTCATGTTTATACCCGATTCCAAGGCAGTAATACTATCGACATACTACCAGCCCATAAACACCTGCACCCACCCCCCACCCCCCAAGTGGTAATTTTTCCAAAAATGATCCAACCTTATGTGTATAAACGAGTTAGCTTAATTAATAAATAAGAAAGCTAATTCATGAAGTTTATGAGATTTCTGACATTTACTTCTGTATTTTCAAGGATATCAATATACCTTACTTTGATAACGTCAATTTAGCGTATGTTGAATTCAACCAATAAATGTGATGCCAATGTATAGACTAGTCTAGGTATATTAATGAACCGGTAATACATGCACATATGTAGACCTATTATGCTCAAATTTATAAAAGTCATTAGTTCCTGCGGTTCATGTTAAGCTTGACTGAATTGAAAATAACAGGCAAAATGCATTGTTGTATTACGGCAGAAAGAAAGAGGGGCACCGTGGTTTTGTGATTGCAATTCTGTGTTTGCATTGCAATAAATCGTTGATTGACTGATACGGACGTGAGCGTTTTATTGAATGTTTGTATCTTTGGGCCAAATAATTCGAAACGTTTTTAAAAGTCTCCAGTACGGTATCATGATGTGATTTCGGATTAGCTTTGTACGACAGTTAGTAAGTTAAATTGTTACATTGTTAAATTGATTTGTACGTAAACATCTATTCAGATCTTGCACAAAATATATCAAGACCTATTACATAATTACGATTTAATAAACGTTTATGGATGTTATAAAGGGAAAAATTGTCAAAATATCAGTGATGAACAGGACGTTAACTGCATGAGTGGTTAGAAGATGGGAAAGAGATCAACAGGCCAACCTCACTATCAAACGTTAATATACTTAATTGAAGGAGATTACTAAGCTGGATATGAATAATGTTGAAAAAATACGTCCAATTAGAATTTTGTTCTTAAATCATTATAAAAATTGTTTTGTTAATATTAGATAAGAAATGGATACCACATTCCTTCACATTTTTCGTACTAATGTGTTTCCTTTGCTTTATCTTAGCCTGTATCTTGATACAGTCTAAATTAATGATACATCACATGCAATCGTCACTAGAACATAAACAGAAACATATTTAGGAGATAGTGGCAGAAAAAGAAAATCTACACATCAGAAAAGGTTGAAATCGCAGATAACTACGGAACCAGTAAATTCTACAATAATTATTCACCTAAACGAGCATGTATGTGTTTCACACTGTATGATTTCTATTGCCAGGAGGTGTGACGTCATCACATAATGTTGGGTGTGCAGACGAGAAGGCGAATTCCGCTGCCCTACGTGATGACGTCACATCTGATATCCATATGAGCAACAGGAACCCGATCAAGTGGCAATTATTTCCGTTCATAGACCCTTCGACAGAAATCTAGATGCTACTACATGTTTGGAAAAATGTTCGTGTTATGTTAGTATTCATTTATTCTACCAAGCTATATTATGACATCACAGAGTTTTGCATTGTTATATGTAAATGCATGTTGCTTGCGTAGGCTGTGATCACCCTTTGGAGAATTATATTAATCTTGAAAGGGTCACATGATAATTAACACATGAATGAGCATTTAGAAGCACAAAATCAGTAAACGTTTCCTATCAACGATGAAAACACCAAATGGTACATTTGAAACATTGGATACTTCCCCTGTGTATTGTCGAGTTTTCTTCTGAGGTCTTCTGAGGAAATAGCAGGAAAAACTCTTCAAGTCACGAAAGTTGGAAATTCATACAATAATCTAAAATGAAATAGCAGCACAAACTCTTCCAGTCAAGAAAGTTGGCAATTCATACAATAATTAATTTAATTGTCACATGTTATTATTAGAAACTATAGTACATGGGGTTAATCAAACATTACAATTATCAAGCGATTCTATGTTTCTCCAGCCTCTGCAGTATGTCTTGCTTAAGCATATAGCTCGAATTTATTTACTCATCTGTTTCATTTATATTGATATGTAGGGAAATTCGCTTTTGGAGGATCCTCGGGAAAAAGACCGACGTAGAACGTGCAAATATGAAAGGAGACGATTGATAGATGATATAAAAGCTGAAAAGGACAAATGATTTTATCCAACGTAAGTATAAAGGTTAAACAATCACATCCCTTTCGATGTAGGAAATTACCTACTCGATACCTCATATACCCTCATATTGTACAATACAGGAATAATGTAAAGAGAATTATTCATCACTGGTTCATTTTTAGTAAGAAGTATTTCATACGTCATCATTGTTAAGCATTTCAGCTTTATGCTTTATAGTTAGATTGTTCTGGAAACGTTATACTGACATCATGGAACGAACATTACAACATTGTATTGTGAAATGAGGATGGTAAGTGAGGATATGTATCAATAACCCAATGCTATTTCATCGTAGAGTATGTCCATATGTGAATTTTAGTGTGGAATTATATTAGTAGTAGTAGTAGTAGTATTATATTTAACCATTTTTTCTCCACATTTCTTCGACAAAAGGTCTCGAACATTTCCCCTGAATAGATATTATAAATCAAACCTGGCTTGTTCCATAGCACCCTAAAATTTCCATCACTTTTACGAGTTTATACGGCAAAAGGTATAAATATTTCATGACATGTTAAAATCATCAATACTTTTGAGCTAGTTCTTAGGGTTGTGTGAAGTTCAAATAAACCATTTAAACTTATTTATCTCAACAACCTGTGTATAATGCAGACATGGACGGACTTAAACAAAACGGAAGAAGCAAACTCTAAGCTGGAAGATGAAAAAAAACAGTTGAGTGAACAGTTATCCGCAGAGAAAGACAAAACTGCAGATCAAAGATGTTCAATATCAAATGTAAGTATTTGACATTTTAATAAAGAAAACTCCTTTTCAATGTTTCATTTGTAACCATCCAATATGTTTCATTATTCTAGGAACTATCATTGTAGTGACAGTGGTAGTAATTGTATTAGTTGTATAAGTAGTAGTAGTGGCAGCAATAGTAGTGACAGCAGTAGTAGTGGCAGCAGTAGTAGCAGTAGTGACAGTAGTACCAGTAGTACCAGTAGTAGCAGTAGTAGCATTAGAAACAGAAGTAGCAGTAGTAGCAGCATTATTATCAACAGTAGCATCAGAAGCAGCAGTAATACCAGTAGTAGTAGCAGCAGTAGTAGTAACAGTAGCAGTAGTAGCAGTAGCAGTATAGTAGTAGTAGTAGCAGTAGTGGTAGCAGTAGTAGTAGTAGCAGTAGTAGTAGTAGCGGTAGTAGTATCAGTAGTAGTAGCAGTAGTATCAGTAGTAATAGCAGTAGTAGCAGTAGTAGTAGCAGTAGTAGTAGTAGCAGTAGTAGTAGCAGTCGTAGTCGTAGCAGCAATAGTAGTAGCAGTAGTAGCAGTAGTTACAGAAGTTGCAGTATAGCAGTAGTAGCAGTAGTAGTAGTAGCAGTAGTGTTAGTAATAGTAGCATCAGTAGCAGTAGTAGCAGTAGTAGTAGTAGTAGGAATTGTACTAGTAGTAATATTAGTAGTAGTAGTAGTATCAGTAGTAGTAGCAGTAGTAGCAGTAGTAGTAGCAGTAGTAGCAGTAGTAGTAGCAGTAACAGCAGTAGTAGTAGCAGTAGTAGTAGCAATAGTATAGCAGTAGTAGGAGTATTATTGTTATTATTATTATTATTATTATTATTATTATTAATAGTAGTAGCAGCATTATTAGCAACAGTAGCATCAGAAGCAGCAGTAATAACAGTAGTAGTAGCAGCAGTAGCAGTAACAGTAGCAGTAGTAGCAGTAGCAGTATAGTAGTAGTAGTAGTAGTAGCAGTAGTTTTAGCAGTAGTAGTAGCAGTAGTAGTAGTAGTAGCGGTAGTAGTATCAGTAGTAGTAGCAGTAGTATCAGTAGTAATAGCAGTAGTAGCAGTAGTAGTAGCAGTAGTAGTAGTAGCAGTAGTAGTAGCAGTCGTAGTCGTATCAGCATTAGTAGTAGCAGTAGTAGCAGTAGTTACAGCAGTTGCAGTATAGCAGTAGTAGCAGTAGTAGTAGTAGCAGTAGTATTAGTAATAGTAGCATCAGTAGCAGTAGTAGCAGTAGTAGTAGTAGTAGGAATTGTACTAGTAGTATTAGTAGTAGTAGTAGTAGTATCAGTAGTAGCAGTTGTATCCGTATTAGTAGCATCAGTAGCAGTAGTAATAGCAGTAACAGCAGTAATAGTAGCAGTAGTAGTAGTAGCAATAGTATAGCAGTAGTAGCAGCAGTTGCAGCAGTTGCAGTATAGCAATAGTAGGAGGAGTATTATTATTATTATTATTATTATTATTGTTATTAATAGTAGTAGTAGTAGGAGTAGTAGTAGTAGCACGGTGTGTGTGTCTAGTTAGACATTGATTTCCCCTCCCTCGGCTTTTATACGTTAGGCAGCCAATGATCTAATGAGCTAGAAGATGAACTATTAACCGGCCACGGCCAGGAATTTCTTTTGAATACAAATTTTGAAACAGCTTGAATACAAATTGTGATATCCAGTTTCCATTCTGCTGATACACAAATTATTTCTACCCATTGAATTTATGTACGGTATGTTATAGCGCATGCACATTCGTTATGCTTATTCATGTAAACATGGCCCGATTAACACTTACATACATCGGCATAGTGTAACGGAGATGTATGTCTTCAGGAAATTGGGGTTCATATAGAATTGGAAACACATTGTAAAATCTGGTAAATATGAAAAATAGACTACTTCATATTTATACTTTGGCTAACTTTCTATAGCTTTCGTGGGTTTTTGGTAACAAGCCATCTACTGCTTAAAATTTGCCTCGTCGTATCAGCGCTACTCTCCAGCATTTGGTCATATTCTGCAAATCCCCTAAAATGTATGTCAATCACAGAGTCAGTCGGCAAATTTGCCGAATCAAAACAATAGACTAGCATCGAGAGACCAGGTATTGTCGGACTTCAATTGTACGTCAACGTCTAGATCCTATATCATGATATGAACAAATTTGGCTCGCCGTACCAATCGAAAATGAAAGAAACATATTTTGATGTTAGAAGTAAGAATCAATATCAAGGAATAAATGTATTTATTAAATAATGTATAACAATTCGCGTATACACATAAATTACACATTATATTCGAAATTTGAATTATGAAGTTATTAAAAAAGATCCTTTATCCACATTTGTTAATAATATCACTTAAAAGCATGTATTAATTACATGGATGTTCTATTTACATTGTGAGAAGAGAATAAGAACGCTACACAATTGATTGTATATTTTAATAATGATGTTATTTAAAGAGCTTTTTTATCCACATGTGTTAATGATATCACTTAATAAGAATCATGTAGTAATTATAACTCTGGCATTGTGGGCAGAGAGAGATACGGATGCTAGAAGAGGCAAAATATAAACAAGAAAGAAACAGCAGAAATGATCGGTTAATGGAGAATCAAGGAAGAGCCTCTGATTAACTGTTAAGTATAGTTATGGGTGAGAGTATAATTTAATTAATAACTTACAACATTACACGCTACACGTGTATTCTAGATTGTAATTATCATGTTATTAAAAGAGCCTTTATCCACATGTGTTAATAATATCATTTAAGAAGCATGTATTAATTTATGTGCATATTCCGTTTACATTGTAGGCAGAGAATAAGTTAAGGAAGCCAGACGAGGCAAACTCTAAACTAGAAGATGAAAAGAAACAACATAATGAACGGTTAACAGAAGAGAAAGCAAGATTCTCATACGTAAGTATAATTGGGAAGGAGAGCAATATTTAATTAATAACTTACAACATTACCGTACACTCTACAGGTTTATTCTAGATTTTAATTATGATGTTATTGAAGAGCCTTTATCCACATTTGTTAATAATATCACTTAAGACGCAAGTATTAATAATATGCTTATTTTGCTACATTGTAGGAAGAGCATAAGTTAAGGAAGCTAGAATAGGCAAACATTCAACTGGAAGATGAAAATAAACAGCTAAACGTACGGTTAACGGAAGATAAAGCAAGAGACTCCGATCAACTGTCATACGTAAGTATAATTGTGAAGGAGAGCAAAATTTAATTAATAACTTACAACATTACACGTTGTTATTTAATGTGCTTCTTATCCACATTTGTTAATACTATCACTTAAGAAGCATGTATTAAGTATGATTTAGAAGGGGAACATTATTTATTTATTTAATAATTTCCAACATTTTACGATTCACATAGTTTCGATTTTTTTATTTGTTTAAAACATCACCTAGCAAACATATATACAACTATATACCCTACATTTATGCTTACAATGTAGGCAGAGAAAGAGTTAAATTAAGTAAGCTAGAAGAGGCAAAATCTAAACTAGAAGATGAAATGAAACAGCAGAATGAGCTGTTAATAGAAGATAATGCAAGGGACTCCGATCAACAGTTATACGTAAGCGTAATTGTGAAGGAGAGCAATACTTAATTAATAACTTACAACATTCTCCCCTACACGTTAATTCCAGATATTAATTATTATGTTATTAAAAGAGCCTTTATCCACATTTGCTATTAATATCACTTAAGACTCATGTATTAATTATACATATTTTGCTTACATTTTAGGCAGAGAAACAGTTAAGGAAGCTAGAAGAGGCAAACTTTCAACTGGAAGATGAAAAGAAACAGCTCAACGTGCGGTTAACGGATGACAAAGCAAGAGATTCCGATCAACTGTTATACGTATGTATAATTATGAAGGAGAGCAAGATGTAATTAATAACTTACAACATTACACGATACACGTTTATTCTACATTTCAATTATCATGTATTAAAAGAGCCTTTAACCACATATGTTAATAATATCACTTAAGACGCAAGTATCAATAATATGCATATTCTGTTTACATTGTAGGCAGAGAATAATCTAAACTAGAAGATGAAAATAAACAGCAGAATGAACGGTTAACAGAAGATAAAGCCAGCGCCTCCGATAAACTGCTATACGTATGTATATTTATGAAGGAGAAAATTATTTATTTAATAATATACAACATTACATTAACATATATTCGAAAATTTATGTGTTTGTAAAGAGAGCCTTTTAATCCAGATTTGTTAATAAATTAATATCACTTAGCAAACATAGAGACAATTATATACATGTATTGCTTACATTTTAGGCAGAGAAAGAGCTAACGAGGCTAGAAAATGCAAAATCTAAAATAGAAGATGAAATGAAACAGCAGAATGAGCGGTTAACAGAAGATAAAGCAAGATCATCCGATCAACTTTTTAGGATATTTTAGGATATGTTAATGGACTTCTTTTATAAATCTTTTCAAATGCACTTGTAACTTGTACAGCAGTTTTATCAGTTAATGGTTCAGCTTCCTTATATCTAGATGCAACATCCACTACAGTTAATGCATA
>JAODAG010034806.1:0-17442 GCA_027574785.1 Orphnurgus asper | reverse complement strand
GATCTAGTGTAGCAGTAGTGACGGATCACCTGTACATTTAAAGGACGTGTAGTGATGCCAACCATGGTTAGCCGAGACGGATTTTTCGAAGAAATAGAAAAATCTGCACACGTTGAGACTCTTGGTAATCCAATGGACGAGGAGTTCAGTCACTGATCGGCCAATTTTGCTCACCGTTAAAAGTGTGTATAAACACTAGCGGTGTCGTTGTCAAGTAACCGGTCACCTCATAGAGTTTTAATTGTTTAATTGTTCAATTGTTGTTACTGGCCCCAAGATTCAGCATTAGCATATTAGGGGGAGATCAGCTTGTTTTTTGGGGTTAAACAGAGTCTCTACAATATTTTTCAATGTTAAATAAATAAACACAACAGAAAGTTTGATTTGACTCTTTGAGCGATTCGTCGATCTGAAAGGAGAGAAGTTGTAGTAAACCTGAAGAAGAATTATAAATGGGGAAGGATGCTCAAAGATATATCCCACAGTGCCAATATAACAATAAGAACAAATAATGGATGACATCAAGACATACCTGCCAGAGATAATCTCTTCAAGTTGAATTCGCTTCCATAGAAGATGACAAAGCAGAGATTCTCAGTACACGACACTTTCTCCTCGGGCCATTTGTCAAATTCCTTGCTCTGCCATCCCTCCCTGATCTCTCTGATGTCCTGAATCTTAACTATAGTGGAGCAAAGAAGAAAAAAAAGTCCTATAAATTCATCTCAGGACACATTAATTGTGCTATTAACTGACGTTTTAGAAAGAAACTCCTTCCAAGAAAATTAATTGCATTAATAACTGAGCTCAGTAGAACGAACGAGTAGGTTAAATTTAGCAGGTGCTGATGCTACGATGAGGGGGGGGGGGGGTAATCACGATGGGGGTCACAGATTGTTGGGGAAAGTCTCCGAGCAAGGGATGCTACGCAAGGTAGATCTAAGCATAGGCAGTAAGAGAGGCGGTAAGAGATGGGTAAGTATATCACTAGTAAAATCGGGATTCTCGTCCATAGCTGGATGCAAATAATTCGATAACGAGGAAAGGTAAGTCAAACGTGAGACGGAAAAACGTTAGAGATATAAAATGGAAAAAAGTATACCTCACTTCTTAAAGGGAGTGGACAGACTTGGTCATTGTAATAAATTATATACCCCCTCGCAATTATTTTAGAGTATTTTAAATATTGTCACAAAAGTAACAGCGGAAATTCAGCCTGGCACCTAAACCTCGTAAACGATCGTCCACTGAGGCGTAGCCCATCAATGAATCGTATGTACTTCATGTAATAAAATATAGTGTATGTACATGTATATATATATAGCTTACCCCAACTTCTACATACTCATGTATGGGTATATCCTATATGAGAGGTATATGAATTGCATGTAAGACTACCAGTCGTACATGTGTATACATACTAGCTTATCCCCTAACTATAGCCATGCTCATGTATGCATACAATCTTGGAGGTGGGTCTTACCTAAAGATGTTATTGTCAACAGTTGCACTTTATATGACCGCAAAGAGCAAAAAACAAATGTGAAAAAGTACAATTAATACGAGAACCTTTGCCAACTCCTTGAAGCTGCATGGTTTTAATGTGAATGTATCAATGTCAAGTATATGCTTCATGCAGGACTACCTCTAATATAGGATACATGCATTCAATTTCATGCATGTGAATTCCCAAAACTATTGCTAGTTTGGATCATTTTTTTGATCCACAATATTCATAAATGAGTAAAAGACACTACAAATTGTCAGATACCACCCGACCACACGAACAGAAAGTCAGGTGGTCTCACCATAATTATTTAGATGACTACTAAATTAAGCAGTCTCGTTCAGTAATGAACTCTAGCCCTAGCAGTGTTTGCATAAAGTTCTATACTATAGTACATGTATAGTAACATAGTGCTATTAGAAAATGGTTAAATGACATACCCTAGCTCAGAACTACAGCCATTTCGAGTAAGTGTTATAAGTAATAAACAGATTAGCTTACTTGCTCCCTCGATCCTGTTCTTGGCTTGTCTCATGACGAGTTGCCTGCACTCCATGATGACCTCAAAGGTCATCAGTTCTGGCTTCTTCTTCAGGAAGAACCTCGTCATACTGGTGCCGAACATCAACTCCCTCTTTATTCTGGTCACGTCCTCGTCGGGGTCCAGCGGTTTCACATCGTTGAAAGAATTTTGGACCACGCCGGCCCTCCTCGTCGGCCCTGGCTGTTCCCTGGAGGGCACGTCATCCCCTGGCAGGGGTGCGATTCCTAAGTGGACCTCGTTTATCTTCCTCAATGCTGGATCTGCAACGAGAGGGCGGTGCTGACTGCTCACAGATGCCGGTGCACTGATCTTTTTGACTGCCTTGGGCTGGGCAATTTTGCCCAGCATGGCAGGCTCGGAGGGCTTTTTCCTTCTGCCGCCAAACATCATTGTAATCTGTGCAGGGGGGCTACCTATACTTGAAAAAAGGGGGTCATCGATTGGCTGAACTATTTGACGATGATTTTTTTTCTTTCAAAAGTCGCATTTTTTAACCTTCTTCTATCCGAAACTTACACTTTGTTCTTGGATATTTAAGTCTTATTCAACAGTTTCTCACAGTAGCCCTACCAGTCCAAAAAGTTGAA
Source organism: Orphnurgus asper (assembly GCA_027574785.1). Taxonomy (NCBI): domain Eukaryota; kingdom Metazoa; phylum Echinodermata; class Holothuroidea; order Elasipodida; family Deimatidae; genus Orphnurgus; species Orphnurgus asper. The sequence continues at coordinate 14,804 of JAODAG010034806.1, read as the reverse complement.
AACCTGGGGCGTTCCACAACGGCAGAGCCTTTGCTTTATTTTATTTTATTGTCTGCATAATTCCATCCTGGACCTAGCTATTTTGTCCATCGAGATCATGCTCCAAAGCTTTCACATCCATTACCTGTGAGCAAAGAGAAAATATATGTTATCATCTATGTCCGTTTCTATTATTATTTGTTTTCTTTCATTGTCTTTCGTTATATTTTGTTGGTTTTCATATATATAAAAATGGGTCTATTTCCTGCTACTGTAGTAGCTGATACAAATTCTAGCTGCAAAAACTCTAGCTGCAAATTAAACCACTTAGATTCCAATACAGCAAGCTCTAATTTGGAGTAAAGTTTTGTTTATATTCCTCAAGCACTGTTATTGTTGCAGTTTTTGGCTTTTTATCTGATTAATATTATCTAACATACAACTTCGTATCAACATGCAAAACTCTGGGTCGAATTCAAACACCAAAGGTTTATAATAGTTTAGTTATGGCTTTAGGTCCAACGTTGGCAGTAGATGCCAAAGAGTCCCTGTCCAAAAAACTAGTGGTCCATCTGAAAAAGTCAGGCCTTATAAAAAAAACAATAAAAACATCAAGCTGACAAATTGCGATCAATGCACGGACATGACCCCCTGATCTGAGAGTTTAGGAAAAGATCCAAATATATTCAAATACATGCATAATTCATGCAGTTCCAAGTTACATGGAACTGGTTGTGATGCAAAGGACCTGTATGTAACAATTACATCCCCCTCGTGACTTCCATTATACTGTCACCAAATGCAGTAGCAGATCCAGGAGGCACCTGTGCCCCTTACCGTTTCATACGATTTTCATAGTAACTTAAATTTGGCATTATATATATCCCGATTTTGACTCTTGATTGGCACCGCCCGCTCCTTATTGACGTGCACGACACGGTGTGTAACGCTGCACGTAAAAATACAGGGCCCTTCCATCCTACACGGTCACCATTGCCGTTTAATGTGCCAGCCTAAAATTGTTGAACATACACTATACTACAAAGTACAATATTGTCAGACATGTGCACTCAAATTTACGATAGATCAACGAAGAATTAAAAATACTAAACGACATTTAAATAACAGCGGTCATCGCTGTGCTTCATTTTAATTCCTACTTACCCTTCCAACTTTTGTTTTCACTTTACAGAAGGAAAAAAAACCACTGTGTCATTGTCAATAAGGCTGGATGTGTACATGTGTGCTGTGCACACCAGTATTGGGCAATGGTACCATTCAACGATTCAATTTCGTGGTGGCCTGACAATGGACTTGACCCCCCTAGTATTAATAATATTATTATTATAAATACTGAAGTGAAGGCCTTGAGCCTATCAACCATGACACGTGGAAGCTGTTAGAAAAAACGCAATTTGGCACCGGCAGTTTGTTTTCATAACAAGACCATGTTTAAGCGATAAAAATCCCAAACCAGCAAAGAGTGACTGGTGGTTTTACAGACTAATAGCCTAGGTCTGATTTACAACAACTATACGAGTAGTAGTAGTATTACTAACTAACTAACTTACTACTAGTACTAGTAGCAGTACTAGTACTACTACTTTACTAGTTTACAGTATAGTGCCTTCGTAAATTAATTTAGCCTTTCATACATGGATACACCAGTGTGCATCCCTACCATTACCAAACGTCCGCCGTTCCAGAAGAAAGAAGGGGGGGAAAAAAACCACCCCGCACAATGCTGCTTATCAAAAAGTTCGTCCTTTTTTCCGAATTTTCCGGTGATTGGGTACTACTACTACTATACTATCACTAGTAGTACACCCCCACGCAAGAGTGAAGTTCTAGAGCATGGCCTAGAGAGGTTAACCTCATTCTCCACTTTCTGGGGGCCTCTATACAGTAGTTATAATTATAACTGTATTAAATAATATAAGCTGGTACTGCTAAGCTAACGAAAATGCTACGTTCCGGTATTAATTATAAGCGACGGCTGGATGGACTGGTGGTTATATATATATATATATACTTTTATAAAAAAAAATAAAAAAAAATACTAAAGTTACCAATTTACCATCAGTTTTCCGGGTCGGATCCGTCTGGGATCTGAGTACCAACGTATGCCGATTAACGACAACCGCCCGCTTGTGAACTATACCACCATTGTATACCAGGTCCAAAAAAAAAGCACCGCTGTAAGGCCTAGTACTACTAAGTAGTAGTAGTACTAGTAGTAGTAGTAGTAGTAGTAAATACTAGTACTAACTTACTAGTATTATATACTACAAGTTAATGCTATTAATAAGATTAGTAATGGTTCAACCCTGTTGAAAAGAACCCGACCGCAACAAACTCCGCATAATAATATTTGAACTCAGTTTGAATTATTCCTGACGTCATTGGGCTATAATTAAAAAAAAAATTAAGTGCGAAACGGGAGATTCAAATCATGGGAGATAGCAACAAACAAGAAAAGGGGGGGGGGGCTTCAAATTAATTCATCCATTAATAATGGCATTTGGGTACGTAATTTATTTGATTTGTCCCATTTTTACAGTTTCCAGTCGATCGGAAAATTTTTTTTTTTTACATTGCATCGATATACGTCCCCCCCCCCCCTCCCCCTGTAGCTGAGTTAATGATAGGCCAGCTACATACGTTCGCACTGGGTTGAATGATCACGGGCCGAAATTTAAAGGGCCCATGATTGTGAACACGTCATGACTTGACAAAACATGACTTCTCAATGAATTTTGCAATGGCAAGACGGGAAGTTTGCCCGGCGATGTTTTGTTTCCGACAGCCTTAGGACGAGAGCGAATTTCCCCCTCCCCCGGTTTCTCACTCGGGTCCCGACCGCGCTTGCCTGCAGTAGTAAGGAATGTGAAATTCGGACTTGAACTTGAGGCAGAACTCTGGTAAATCCCTGCTCCCGCCCCTTCCCCCCTCCCCTTCAACACAAAAATGTCCCGTACGCTGATGTGTTTGACAAGCCGGAGTGGCAGTGGCATGGCCTAAAACTGTCTGGGATGGGGGGTTACCATCATTGCTTGGGGAGGTTTTGTGCGGCTAAATGGCCCGAGGAACCGCCATTAGTTTTGCTGTTTTGAGGGGTTGTTGCGGCAAGCTGGTGGCGGGGAATCAGGCTTTACGGTTCACCAGCCAAAAAAATGTTGGTATCCTTTTTTAAACACTATTTCTGTCATAGATACTACATATCCTTAAAATTAGAACACATTTTCCTTTCCGCAATTAAATTTAAATACGGTACCGTATCCTCCTACAAATAACCGTACCGGGAATCCCAGTCAATAAATTGGATTTCTATATTACCACGTAGGCCTTACTCTACTCGTACTATTGCTACTGGTTTAAAAGTACCAAAATTTCTGGCAATTTTGACCTGCCCCCGTACGCAGATCTGCGCCATTGTGGAGGGGGAATTTTTTTGGCTATTATAATCATGGTGCTTATTATGCAAAATAACTGTGGTCTATAATATTTGTAAGGTTTAGTTTTCTCAGTTTTTTATTTTATTTCCAATTTCCAAATAGAGGGCGCCCTTTCACCTTTTTTCGTTCGCAAACGAACTGAAAACCATAGATCTTCCAGGGAGCAAAGAGAGGATGATTATAACGGATCCTGATCAAGTAAGGGAACGGTGTAACCAGCCTGGTCTTGAACCAGGGTTGTGGTACTCTAAATCAGACATGATCCCTGCTTGAACCAGACTAGACGCATGTAGGCTAGGTGTCCTGCCAATTGCCACCACAGGTACTGAACGAAAAGTGAAGAATCACATAATACCACAATGCGGATATGATGTTTATTATAACGCCGGTCAGGGTCAATGTTAAACGTAAAATGATTCGAAGCGTATGACTAGACCCGCGATCCTAGTAAGCCGGATTTTCATCAAATGGTTGAATGTCGAAAATGTCCGGATTCCATAGAATACCGCCAGGCTCCGAATCCATGACGGTCTGAATACACTATTGGTGACGGTAACATTTAGACAGAAATGACGTCACAAGCGATCGATGCTGGAAACGTGACGTAGACTCAGCCTAGCACGAGCCACTCAATGAGTTGAGTTTGAATTGCCAGGTTTTTGTTGAGTTGAATTGGGTTTTGTAGAGTTGAATTCGGTTGGGTTGGGCTGGTTAGCTAAACCTCTACCCCTGTTCCCAAATAAAAACAAGAATGCACGTATAGGCGGCCTCAAGTTGATTTGTTTTTGAAGTTCATTTCAAACATTTTGGAGTTTTTTTTTTTTTCAAAAGAGGGAGAGGAATCTATCGTCCATACCCTGTTTTTTTCTTCTCTACTCAATAAGAGATTAATTACACGATGTCGCACGTAAAGTGACCTCAAAATTAACTTTTCTTTTCACTCCGGGATGAAATCGGCAAAATGGTTGCTATTTTACATCTCTCCCACCTAAAGATAATGCGCCGGCCCTGTCTGCACCACCCCTCTCCGAAGACTGACCCTGCATCGCCCACTCTGAAGAATGAAGCAGTGGCAGTTTCATTAGTCAACTTAATTAAAAGCTCTTGAAAGAGCGTAAGCATAAGCTAAAGTATCACAACAATGAACAAATTTAAAGCGATTTAAAGCGATTTATTTCGCCAAGAGTATAGTCATCTAAGCTCAATGGCAGTTAGACTTAAGATCATTCAACTTTTGACTACATGAAATCAGGGAGTTGTTATTTAGAAGGATACAACAGTATCGACCAGCCTTAATCCCGTCAATAGCCCCTTAATTTAACATCTTTTGATGATTTGATTCCTTGATTGACAGTTCTGTTGTAGGTCCAGTTCACCTCCTCTCCTTCCTCAAGTGTTTTCTTTTCACATATAACGTAACAACTGAACAATAACTTCAACTTAACAATGGTTTGATGTCTGACTGTGCACCGACAGATGTTACGACCACATTCGACATTGAATAAAAACGACTGGTCTACATTCTTTAATTTAATTATAGGCTACCTCTCGTTCAAGCATAACTTTGAAATGAACGGTAACATGATATTAAGACTGGCATTATTTCCACGCAGATTACGGAAGATTCCGAAGTTTTCCTACGATTGTTGTAGCAATATTGAAGAGTAGAAATGTGTAAACTACCACCTCCTTGTAGTGAATATGGTGTCGAATGGCATCGAAAATTTTAAGTTTGAATTTATAAGCAGAAAACGACTGACAATATAAGTTGTAATATTGTAAAATCTGGTCTTCTGACCGTCTCGAACAGTAGCAGACGACGGGAGGCGTTGTACCTGATCGTAATACACTTTATGCACAATTGCATTCCTGGCAGAGATAAGGCGATTTAGGGGCCCAACTGTCGGTACTGAGTTACGGTTTGAAAGAGAGTAGTATTTGTTGTATCTCCTTCTAAATAACAACTCCCTGACGAAAGACCTCATGGAACTTACTAAGCCTAGCCTGCGTTCTGGCTGAATATTTTCCAATAACAGCCTCAGACTAATATAGCCTATCATTTGAAAAAGTAGTGTTTTCAAGCCTGCGCGTAGCATACTCCATATGAGGCCTAACTTACCAACGGCTTGTAGAATCTAACCACACATCTTTTTGAAGAAAACTTAAAATTGTGACACAATCATTCCTAAATCCAATTACCCTTCCTAGCTGCTTCAGCAAACTATACCTAGCAGGTTTCACAGAATAATCTATGACGACTTCCAGATCTTTTTTTCAACCCTGTGACCTTCCCGAAGATTCTTTTCAACAAGGTTATAATTAACAGTCTGGGATTCCGATGACCAATATGCATGTGACCAACACTAAATAACATTTGCCAATCATCGGATCACAAAATCTTACCAGGATCACACTAGAGTTACCAGGAAGACAACGCGTTCTCCATTTGAAAATATGTGTAACATCATCACACTTCCACCTATGAAACAGGGCCAAGGGCAATAACCTCGTGGGGACCCATTGCCAGGGGAAAAGTCCCCACAGAAGCTTCAACGCTTTTTGGTGAGTTTTGGATGTAAATATGAAAGTTTTCAACGTGAAATTGCGACTTAAGAGGCGTACTAAAATATGTAAACTACTGTAAAACACGCCACACATTTGGTCTATGGCTTAATTAAAAAAGGATAAAAAAGGATATACACACCACCCCTATACCCCTGGCTTACACCACTGACCAATGGTCTTTCTAATTACGGTCATTATCTGCTTGTAGTTATGTTTTCTAAACCAGTCAGGGCCCCAGACGGAGTCCAAATTTGATTTCCCCATCCCTTTCCGCGTTTAGCTCCGTAGGGGGAAGGGGGTGATGCATTATTGAAGAGGCTATATTAAGTTCATATTTGAAGGCTCCACCCTGAATGTTGGTCTGCATTATAACGAGTCGTTTTTTTGTGTGTGGAAGGTTCACTGACATTGTGAATATGCGACGCATATAATGTGCACTGCTTGGACCCCCGGACGCCCGGCAAGAAGAGCGCCATAATTGGCGAAATTTCCGAAATTTTCGTGTTTTTTTGTTTGTTATTATGGAATTATTGCCCCGTACGCCTATGGGTTTATCCACACTTTTTGATATTAAAAACTATTCAGAAGGCAATAAGTTGACATACATTTTTTCGGTATTTTTCTGCAAAATAACTATGCCTACTATACATCCACGGACAGTTGATATAGACGGACCATCAAATCCCCTTTACAATTTACATGACGTGCCGTAAAAATATCAAAAATGTTAACAAAAATCTCCCCCCTATGAAGAAAATATTCCCCGAAAAACTGTAACTCAACATTTTGCTGCCCTTCTGAATTTCGCACAAATTTCAGCTTGGATTACAAATATAACAATACAGGAGATATTAATATTACACGCGATCATAGTAACGTAATAGTCTATTTTTAAGGTAGCTTTCTCCGAATGCATAACAGGAAGGGTCCCGCGTTGACTGTTCATGCCCTCTGATTGGACATTGAATATTCAAAATTGATATCGACCAATCAGAGTGACTTTTATTTGGGTCACGCGGACACCAGAAACGGTCTCGTGTCCCGGGTCTCCGGGAAGCTTTAAGTCAGTTTCCGTTTGAGCGATTCCAATGTCAATCACTCATGCGAGAATCCTCAGTAGGCCTACAACAAGCAAGGGTCGGTGATCATTGTAACTTACAAGCCAGTATAAATAGTAATCTTTTTAATTCAGTTGAAACAATAAAATTGTCAAACATTTATCAATCATAAGGAACAGTCTTCTTCTTTCTTCCGGATCCGTCTAATTTATTATAGCCATGGATTCCGTCTGACAGATGGCCCTGCCAATTAGCGGGCCTGCAGAGTCACACTCCAACATAGTTGCCGAACAATATGTCATCATATATCACCACAAATACCCTAAATTCTACCATTCACACTAGTACTAGCATACACCAGTGCAAGTCTTTCCACTCACTCTACCATTTTCTGCGAAATTCTGCTATCTAGTAACCTGGAGCGGAAATCCTTGCGAAGCCTAAGATTATCGTACCATCTGGTACGATTATTGTGCGAGAAATAGCCTAATTATGTGAAAATATCATGAAACGTCAGCCTGCCTATGAAAACCATGGACAATAAGTTGAAGACCTGCAAATGATCACGAAGACAGTCTCAGTTCCACTGTACTATAGTAAGCTTCAGATGTAACAGACGCACCACGGTATTCCTTCGGATAACGACCACGATAAAATAACTATAGACACCTATGCCAATCGAAGGAAAATCATCTTTACTGACAAGCTATTTTGATAGGATTTAAACTGAGTTTCGTGCCTATATGTCTCATTTGGAGAGGAAGGGGTGATTGGTGGGGAAATTAGGCAGGTTAGACACTAAAACGTTACTCATGGAGCATAATATGTTGAAAAGAAACAAGAACTAGTATGAAGAAGTTAGGAATGATTTCTAGGCCTACGAAAAACACCTCCAGCCTGCCTCCCTAAGTTTCGTTGTCATGATGAAAAAACGGTTATTCATACTAACGTCAAACCCACTGGCAACGTCAGACAAACGATAAGTATAGTGACATGTAACAGAAATACATGCTCTTAGGTCAGCCCGCATTTCCCCAGTCTGTTGTAGGCCGGCCTACAGTAACGCACAAACCGCTTGCGACGATATTTTTGGACCACGGGATAAAACAAAAAAATATTTACAAAGACGTAGAAAGTGCAGCTTGGTTGAACTTATAACTTGTCGTTTATTTGCATTACCTTATATCTTTGATGATGCACATTCCCCCTCCCCCACGTACTAATATTGCTTAGTTGTAGGTGTAAATGATATATTACATGTGTATAACATATGCCGCAAAATCAATCTTTAAAAAATTAACCAGATTGACCAGTTACGGACAGTAAGGGGAAGAATACGCTCTGAACCAACCCAACCCCCGAGCTTAACGTGAAAAAGTCTTAGTTATGTAATGTCCTACTTCAATCCAAAATTCAATTCCACAGTCACACGGACTGACCAAATAAATACGACTCATGTACGACTCATGATGACTGGTTAATACATAATTGGTGTTGTGTACTCATGCATAGCCAGGTCAGAGCATGTGGTAGAGACCTCCCTTCTCATTTCCCCCTCCCCCAAAAAGACGTAATAAGGCGTAATATATACTGCAAGGAGAGAGGACGTACTACTCAGGGACGTCGACCCTCTTTTGAGCAGTCCCCGGCTCGTGCAAATTTTCAATTTCCAAGCTTCTTGACCGTTCCATACTCCACCCCTTCCCCTTTCAAAAACACCCTCCCCCATTAAAAAAATCCACTTCCCCATTAAAAAAACCCTCCCCCATTAAACAAAAACAAAAAAAACCTTTCAAAAACCCCCTCCCCCATTCAAATTCCCTTCGTGGTTGGCGGGTAAAATTGCAAACAACTCAATCGTCAACTTCCAGATAAGGCCACAAAGAAGCATATCAGAAGCATGCAGCAGCAAGAAGTAGAAGAAGAAAAAGAAAAATCTCTTAGGTACATTTGGGTCTGAGGACAAATCATTAAAAAATAAAAATAAAACAACATCCATAAATCTGAATAAATATATTGGTTTAAGAGTAAAAGTAAACTCGTAGAAGGAATATAGGAGGTAAAGATTCAGAAGGGAGAAAAATATGTCAGAAGTTTCAAAAGAATGCCCTTTTCTGTTTTGAGTTCTTCTTGTGATCCTAATTTTTGGTTATTTATTATTTTATTTTATTATTACGGTGGAATTTCCTAAATCTCGTTATTTTCATCTTTTTGGGGGGAGAGGACGGACTCTCCGGGTATAGATCCAGATATTCCATCGTGAAATTTTGCTAGAACTGGGTTTTAGGACAAGAGTGTCTGAGATCCTGGAAAGGCCAAAAAAAAAACATGCGATGGACACATTTTCTCATGATGGATACACGATCGTCCCTCGACTCAACTGTTGTCTCATGATGGCCATGCTACCGTCCCGCGATGGACACATTTGTCTCAAGATGGACACACTATCACCCCTCGATGGACAAACTAGTCTCATAATGGATACACTATCGTCTCATGATGGTTACACTATCGTCTCATGATGGACACTCTATTGCCTCATGATGGATAGATGTCGTCTCATGATGACAAACTATGGTGGACGCCTAGCTCGGGCTCAAGTAGGGACCATCAGTTTTCGGACCCCCTTTTGGCAGTCAGATTTCCGCCTTTGAGCTGTCATTATACCCTTTTCAATTTTGAGAGCATTTATTACAAATTGAAAAGAAAATCTCGGCCTCTTACTGCAATACGATAGAAACGCTTTGCCCAAGAAATGTATAAAACAACGACACTTCAATATTGGTCATATATCTGACGATGAGCATTTTGCATGTCGATTCCTGAGCTTGTTCACGAAGGAAAGCAACACAGACGATGCCGGCTGACGAGCATTGGTCGATTTGTACGATGGGGCATCGATAAAAGTACAGCTAAATAAAAATAAAATAAAAAAATTACAAAAGCAGAACAAACAAAAAAGAATAAAATAGCTAAAAGTAGAATTGGAAAGTATTACAAATGTTTGTTTGATACCTCATCAAGGCTTTTAAGCAGATAAATGACACTAGTATCAAGTAGTCTGGACATGAACAGACAGAGACATACCACCCTGCAGCATACCACAATGAAGGATACACTTTTACCTGACAATGAAAACTTTCTAAGCTGCTGTCGATTTCAAGCAACTGTTAATAGAAGTTGTTAGCCTCACTCTATCACATAAATCCCGCTCCCAGTCGCCGCTTAGACACTTCTGCGGCCCGAGACCAGTGTCATTTCTAGCACCTCGCGGCTCTCATCTTTTGATTAAATTCTGGCTGTTTGACCACCTCTTATAGTCTGGCAATTTTTACAACAACAAATCTACTGTGTATGGAAATTTACTCCTGAACTAGTATTAGAGAGAATTGCGGACCTGTATCTGTATGCGTGAAGGCACTGAGGGCGTCCAGTAATGACCATTAATGTCCAATACTGTTTGTGAAGTACCCTGTATCCCTCTAAAAGATGGACAGATAATATTGACCATATTCTTGAACAGTTCAGCATATTGACCCTTTACCTGAACAATTCAGCATATTGACCGGCCTATACTTGAGCAATTCAGCATATTGACCCTACCTATACTTAACATTTCAGCATATTGACCCTATACTTGAAGTATTCAGCATATTGACCCTTTACCTGAACAATTAAGCATATTGACCCTATACTTGAACAATTAAGCATATTGACCCTATACTTGAACATTAAGCATATTGACCCTATACTTGAATAATTCAGCATATTGACCCTATACTTGAACAATTAAGCATATTGACCCTATACTTCAACAATTCAGCATATTGACCCTATACTTCAACAATTCAGCATATTGACCCTATACTTCAACAATTCAGCATATTGACCCTATACTTGAATAATTACAACAATTCAGCATATTGACCCTATACCTGAATAATTAAGCATATTGACCCTATACTTGAACTTCATTTTTTAATTTTGCTTACAAGTACTAAGAAAGTAAGAAAGGGAAAGAAAAAAAACAGCAACAGTTGAATACTTTTAAGGAATAAACTTACCTACTTTAATTAAAGAATTTGTTGGGTTTTTATTTTACGTAAAAAAAATAAATAAAAACAAATCAGGATGACAAATCTCTATTTTAGTTTCACGACTATCTTGGCTCTCTCTATTTTAACGAGCTGTGTTACTTACTACACATATGCAGCAGAGTAAACCATGAAGGCTGTACTCAACATTTATACAAGGAAACCAACAAACCCCTCTTTGACAGTGGCTGCTGCCATCACCATGAAATTAGGATATTTGGGGGGTGGGGTCCGAATTCTCTCTTCTCTGCGACACAACTATCGCAATAAAATATGACACAGGCACCTGCAAGTGTCTCGAAGGTAACCTGACTTCATCCGAAGGAAATTACCTTCGCGTCGTCTCCACAATAGTTGCTTTAGCAACGTGAAAAAACAAGAGATCAAAATTGCGCCAGACATCTGTTAGGCTAGACACAGAGAAGCTAGACACCAGAGTCATTTTGACAGCGCTCGAAATACCTAGTCGCTTGCCGTTGATAATAAGGAACCGGGGTCATTTTAGGTCCAAATCCTTTCACAGAAATGGAGATATATGTCATTCTTTTTCGTCATACCGAGGAAAAAAAAGGACGATCAAATTTTCCTTCTCTTATTCGACGGTGAAAAGTGAAAAATTAAATTACAAGTATGCAGTTTAAGGGTTATTAGTAAAACAGAACAGTAGCTATATGAACTGGTTCAACCCTCCCCCCCAAAAAAAAATACAAAAATCTCTACGTTACCCAAACAATAATCTGTACCCTATGCACGAACAGTAAACGACTCGGCACGTTACCGGGAAGAGAAACCGACTGATGTGATGAGAGCTCTTTGTATTCACCAACGTGTGAATTATTAATCATTGCATATGTTAACAGGCTTTGTCGTTCCCCCCCCCCCTCCTACATGTGCGTGGTTCCTTCCGACATGGCATTCTTTCGACAGTCGGTAACAACTAGCCATCAAATCTTGTCGTATCCCCCCTCCCTGCAGGGTTGGATTGGAGGGGGGGGGGGAGGAGGGAAGAGTTAATTTAAGGCAACGATTGATTTAAAGTTTGGATTCTCATGACGACTTTTCAACGATGACAGCTATAAATATGACTTAGGCGACAACAATCGTACATCGCAAGTCTTTGACAGGAAGGATCACAAAAACCCAGGACACCCATGCAGAAAGACCAAGGAAAGGAATGTGTGGAATGCAACCACAGTGCCACTGGCCAAATACTAGGTCGAGGAAAATGCCACATTTGTTGTTAAAGGGCTTTAAAATGTGTGCCCCATAAACAAACAAAAATTAACTCAAAATGTTTGCATCACACAGATACAGGACTATTGCCTATGGTCACTCTCATGCCAAGCACGAAGACCGTCTTGCTGGGATTTTCCCTGCGAAGAAAACGGCCTATGCGAAGAATTTTGTTTGGCCAAGCCCACTCATATTAGTATGCCCGCTAACTACACCAAAAACAATAGGTAGCATCTTTCTCATTGTGGAGGACCCATATCCCCAAGTACGACTGAAATGCCCTTCTCGAGATTGATTCTGCTAGATTTTATCTTATGCAATCAAGCAAATCATCGCATGGCCTAGGCGTGTATGCTCTACCTTTCATACCAAGTTTGAAGAGACATTGATGTTTTAATAACTTCACATTAAGTCCCTCCCGCTCATTCATATGCATTCCTGGCCAGACCAAAACAATAGGGCTCATCTATTGACCATGACTAACATATATATATATATTATATCATATATATCAAGTAAAGTTATTGTGTTTACAAGCTCGAGTGTCACATGCATGCATACACCCACACACAGGCCGGACCGCATAGTTCCAGAGCCTTTGCAATCGGAACAGCGGAAGTAGAACCGCGCGGGCTAGGATTACAGCAGGTCCAATGTGACCTTTTATACAGTGATAATTATCACTTTCAAAAGTCTTACAAAATTACAACAACAACAACAAAGCTAAATGAGGGCAGCAAACTGCTAGAAAAGCTGTAGTTATAAAAAAAAAAAATAAAAAAAAATGTCGACATATTGGCGGATCTTATCCATGAGGGCAAAATGTATTTACAGAGGGGGGGAGGAGGGAATGGTCTGGTCCACATATGGAGGCCGACATGACGGTAGGTACCGCTCTTGCTGCGGGTGGGGTTCATCGTTCTTGGAATCCTGGTGAGGCGGGAGACGTCGGCCAGCGTGGCCGTAGTTCACGCCGTCGCCCTCTCTCTCCACCAGGGGCTTAATTCTCTGTCGCTCCAGATCCGAGGGCCTCATCTGTTACTGTTGCTAGCCATCCATTTGCTCTTAAATTTTTGCGTCCTTTGTCTGCGGGGAGAAGCGACCGTAATGAGAATAAATGGATCAATAGACAATGAATTAATTGATATCCGTTGATTTATTTATTTGTTTTTGTTATTGGTTGTAAGCTTTACTATACTACACTGTCTCTGGTTATGTATGTATGTATGTACGTCCAGTCTCCAATACCTCTATGTAAAATTGTGTATCCAGTCTCGGATACCTCTGTTTTATCCAGTGTGTGATACCTTCTATGCATAGTTGTATATGTAGTCCCTGTTACCTCTATATATATATAATTGTATAACATTTAACAAGATTAACCAATTTTTTGGCAGTATTTTAAGACTGTTTAGAACAATAATTCATTGTAATGATGGCAGAAGTATATTTGAAGTTTAATTATTAAGCTTTCATTGATGTGCATAACATAATTTGTGGAATGCACATAAAAGTGAATTAGTAATGTAGCGAGATCGGGGAAGGAAACAGAAGAGAGTTGTTGTGTAAGAAGTACATGATGTTAACTTATATTTCTTGAAGGCGAAAGTGTCACTTCCAATACAGTGCTGTTTTTGTGGGTTTTTGATGGAACCGACTCCAGAGTATATATACCCTTGCTTGATGGTCTGCCACCAAAGCAAGTAATGTACCCCCCCCCCCACTTAAGCACGTGGGAATTACGTTGTATTTGATATTGGTAGAGAGGAACATGTTTCCATACCCTCCCATCTCTATGAGAATGTCCCCATTTTTTAATACTTGCCAGTTTGACCAGGACTGACTTGGTGTAGCCATTATCAAATAAGGTTGTCATGGTTTCATGAAAAAAGTCTCTCGTTTTGTCAGGTTTCTCTTAATTTATATTTCTCCATACGTCTATTGCCGGTGTTTTACAAGATATATTGGAAGAATAGCGACGGTGTTTTACATTACATATTGGAAGAATGTCGCAGGTTCAAACCTCAAAGACGATTGAATCCGGGATTTATATGTGGATGTGGCCACGAAATAAGGGCCGAAATGGTGGAGGTAGATAAAACTGCGTAGTGGGGGATGGGTCTAAGAGGAAAAGTCACCCAGAAATTAACTTCTCTCGGGTATTTTTCTCGGAATTCTGGAATTCTCGAAATTCTAGCAGGGTGCGAACGATACTAGTCCCTCTGCCCCTTATACTACATAACTAGGTCGAAAATAAAAAGCGTCATGTTTTTATTTCAATTATAAAACGTGCAACAAGTCTTATATGGGTATCAGACTCTTCTCTCATTGTACTATCCTCCCACTACTACTACTACCACTGCGTACTACTACTACTACCACTGCGTACTACTACTACTACCACTGCGTACTACTACTAC
>JAODAG010034695.1:0-17443 GCA_027574785.1 Orphnurgus asper | reverse complement strand
AGCGCAGTCGCCAGGTGGGCTGTGATAGTGCTCTTCCCAGTGGGGTTTCCGGCCAGGTTCGGGCTTCTTTCCCTCATAATCTACCGCCCTCTTTTGCAATTTATAAGGCTTCCAATGAAATTGATCATGATGCACTCAACTATTTTGTTTCAGCCATCACCATCACAATCACTATTTAAAAAAATATATACATATATTTTTCAAACTCACTGAAGGACCTGGCTTCGCCAGTTCGACCAGGAGTTATACTTTTACATTGGTCTCCTCCTCCGTCTCGACCAACGGAGACCAGCGGCAAAAGACTATCCGCCGGATCGATTGGATGGGTGCCATATCAGAATCCAGAGATGACTGAACTGCTTTTCGGGGGATGAGAATAAAGGGGCAGTGTAGACGTTCTCATTCCCTCGAGAAATCATTACAGTCTGCTTTGTTGTAAAATGTTGTTAGGCTATAATTCTGCATCCGCTCATGTAAAGTTATTTAATATCTTGGAAAAATTGGGAGGCCGATCAGGGAAGTTTCTCTCGACTGAATCTTGCCCTACCTATAGTTTTCACGCAGTCATGCCAACAAAGCTGGATTATTGGAACCGGCTGCACTGGTTGCCAATCTTACATCGTATCGACTTTAAACTCTTGTTGATCACGTCTAAAGTGATGAATGGTCTCGCTCCACATAATCTCTGCAACTTAATCCAGCAGTATTGTTCTACTCGTACCCTTCATTCTTCCAATATGAATTTTCTGATGACCCCCAAATGGAAGCTTTGAACATACGGCCATATCGCTCATTCACTGTAGCAGCTCCTGAACTATGGAATAAGTTTCTTACTAACATCAAAACGTCACCAAATGTCATCACTTTTAAAAAGGAGATTGAAGACTTATCTTTTCTCAAGAGCATTTTCTTCTTGACTGCAAGCGCCACTGAACATTGTTTAACTTTGGATCTTAGGCGGTATATAAGTTATTTGATTGATTGATGGATTGATTGATAATGAGGTGGAATAGAAGCTTCTTTAGCAACACAGTCGGTCACTGGCCATGTCACCAGGGCCGTCCCCTGAGGGTGTGGGTGTGGGGATTCAGAGGTGACTGAACCCTTTGGGGAGGGGTCTAAGGGGAGGCATTGAGAAACGTTTGTATAATTAAGTATGCTTGGATATCAAAACGACACTATTGTGCAAATTTCCAAATTTTGAAGTAACTCTTATTCAATAATTTTCCATTTTGTAGGTTAGTCTATCTGCTGAGCTTATAAATGCGAGGCTCCCCTGGGTCCACCACTGGTCCCTCTCCTCTCTCAAGTCAATACCAGCAAATTGTAGATCACTGGGGGAGGAGGAGGGGGAGGGGAGTCTGCCCGAGGGGAGTCCGCCGAACTCCTAGACCGTGGACCCGCTACTCACTCGGAAGATTTTTAAAAACAAATTAAGGGTTTTAAAAGTTTAAGGGTCTTAAAAGATGAAGTAGGTTAAACGATTAAGAAAGTTAAAAGGTTATATATTTCCCCCACAGCAAGAACTTTCTTAATTAATACAGTAAACACCGCAATATTGACCCGACCTGACATTTTGTTTTTAACTTTTCTAGCATATCTAGCATATCTAGCATATCCAGCACATCTAGCATATCTAGCAT
This sequence comes from Orphnurgus asper, assembly GCA_027574785.1. Taxonomy (NCBI): domain Eukaryota; kingdom Metazoa; phylum Echinodermata; class Holothuroidea; order Elasipodida; family Deimatidae; genus Orphnurgus; species Orphnurgus asper. The sequence goes on along the minus strand of JAODAG010034695.1, from coordinate 15,800 downwards.
ATTGAGGATTTTCCACATCACAGACAAGTCTTTGTATTTTATAATATTTTAAATCACATCCGAACTAACCCAGCCTAACGAACATTACATATCCTCCGTTGTGACATTTTAACAAATGATGTGTTTAGGAGAAAAACCTACGCTTAGCCTATACCTCCGCCCGCACTCTTACCCCCGAGGTGAAAATAACAATACCTGGAAATCATCTTGGAGTAATTAAAGAAGAGTGATTAAAATGTCAATGACAATTAAATAAAACAAATGAAGCCCTTCATTATCTCATGAATTTTTTTTTAGAGAGAGGTCCTCTTGAGTTGCTCGTATCATCTCAACGATCCTTTAATTTATAAAAAAGAAAGATCAGTATTTCAAACTCCTTGAGGCCTACGAAATTATTACAAAATTTACTTTTGCGTGTATTCTCGGGGACCATATTGGGATGTTCACGAGGGTCAACAATTATTTATTTATGGAGAGAAGATTATGTACAATTGCAGAATTATTGAACAACTTTAGCCTCTAAAAATTGACATATTGTGGAAACATAACAGGTAATTGATAATAAAGGTTAAAAGCCACAGGCATGCAGACAGTACCGGTGTGATTCAATGGCGTGCCATAGGACTATATGTCATGGTAAGTAGATATAACTATTGAGCTACACTTTAAGAAAAATAAAAACACCCAAGAAAGAATCTGGGCTCTAAAACAAAACTAATTATTGAGCAAGTTCAACCAACATCTGGGACCATTTTTATGAAAACCGAGAGCCATTATTTATACGCAATATTCTCTTTGTATGCTACACAACAATACATAATTACCTGCAAGGTAGGTTGGCGCAGTGACGTACCAGACTTTTCCAGGGGGATGTTTCAAATGAAAATTTGTCCAAAAGACATAAGAAAGAGAGGCCATATTGGCTGACTCAAAGCTACTTATGTCAGATAGAGCGTACTGGTTACAATATATCCGTTTATTGGTTAAAAGTCCGTCTTATATATGTTTACATTGTAAGCGATTAGCCAAATATTAAATTAACCTACATTAACATATAGGAATAAACATAATCAAAGTGTAGTAGTAGTAGTGTTAGGGTTAGGGTTAATCTCAGTTGACAATACCTGTGGTTTTTTTTTTATCAAAATCAAAACTTGGTGTATAACTGACCACTGGTGCGACACTTTGCAACTAGTTTTTAACAGACTTGATATAGAACAAAGAGAGACAGTAGAGGAGGGAAGATTAGAGGTCCCCTAAAACAATACGAGACAGTTAAATGCTAACAAGAAAGACGACAAACTTTTCCCAGCCAGATTTAATGAAGCATTTATGAATTTGAAGTTAGCCAAAGCCAATTATTACAAACCAAACAAACGAAATAGTAAAATAGTCAGAGGGAAAAATAGAACCTTCACTTGAAAATCTTCATGATTAAGTAGACAATGATAATAATAATAATAACAATAATAATAATAATAAAAATAATAATATCTTAACAGGTAAACATACAGGCCAGTGACAAAGTAATAGCTGAATAAAACCCGTTTGCAACTATTCACGGTAAAACGCTCTATATTTGAATAAAACAAGAGCTCATTTGTTGTCCAAAACGCTCTAATGAAACACGGTGCTCGTATTAGGTGTAACTGAAACGAGGCTTTTAAGAAATCTGAAATTTGTTGGTGCAATTAACGTCGTATTAATCTATACATATTTTATAAGTAGCTCACACTACTCCAGTGTATCGATGAATATAATTATTGGAAATAGTTTACGCAAATATCAAACTGAACTGAACAACAACAAAAACTACTCACACCTTCAATGTCTTTTCCCGCGCCCGTCTTGGATAAGACACCAATTGATGTACGCCTAATTCTTCTCTTTTTTTGCATGTTTTGGCTGGCCATGAGAAATTCAAAGTACTGAGACCGCTACTACTCGTACACATTATGACACATTAATGCTATGTAGAGAAGTATATAAGTCAAAATGAAACTATGATAAACGAAACGTTTTAAAAACAAAAAAATGTAAACCAAAAGAGTTACCGTAAATTCTTCAAAATAAAACAATTAAACATGCTTCACCGATAACAGCAACTTTAGTAGCATAGGCCTACGTTCGGGCTGTCAATGGTTTTTTTAACGAGAAATGATAAAATAAATTTAACTACAAAAAGAAATTGTAAACGGATCATAATTGCACAGTGGTCAATATATATAGTAAAATCAATACGGATATAAACTTATGCCTAAATACGACAGCAGGCACGGTGTAAGCTCCGGTCGATAATGAGAAAACATGTTATTGTTTTAACCTCATAGAATTCATCCCTTTATTTAAGACCCGAGAAAACTTCAAAGCCCGCCCCCCCAAAATAAATGAGTCCTATATCGTGCCCGCCGAGGACCGCATTCATCGAAAATATAACGGGTGCGGTTAAAGGTCAACTGGCGTCTATAAGTGACGTCATTTATATAAAATATTCACAATGTTTTATTCACAGTTGTATATACACTTTAGTTTTTCCGTCCCATTTGGTGTTATTCAAAAATAGGCAATTATCTAGTAAATGTAAACTAATATTTCAACTGCAGTACATTTTTGGATATTGCGTTTTTAAAAAAAAAAAAAAAAAATGAAGTTATTATTTTCGTTTACACGATAATGCCTCATTCCCATCGGACTTTCCAAAATCGACGGAAGATATACGCATGCGTCGTATACGTGGAGTTAAAGTTTAAACTGCCTATTACCGGTAAGGTACCGCAAGGGCATGAATATGTAGACTTCGGCGCAGCAGTGACGTCGAACCAGAGAGCGATATATCATTCAGAAAACCCCTAACATAACCATCTCCATGATCGAACTATTTACATATCTTGTGGAAAACGCCAAGCCAAGCATTCCTCTCAGAAAGCGTGCAAACATATCGCCAACAGAAGGCGGATCCACGCGACCGATACGGTATCCGTATTACAGCTAGCAAATGGCTCGACTCGTGTCAATTATTCGTACACTATCATATTTACGTATATTTCTCTCGGAAACTCCGTGACTTTCAAGAGGTTTTAATAGATTAAATTACGAACAGACTCGATGGACACTATATAAAATCGGTTAACCAAATGCAATAGCATATGTATCTACCTATCTCTGAGGTCATATGGCATCAACAATATATTTTGGCTCCCTAAGAACAAGAAAAAAAAAGTCCGACACTTTGATGAAGGCGTCGCGACTCCTGCTGTTGTTATCGGTTTCTTGATCTATATGTAGCTCTTAACGTCGGCAGATTCTATTTCAAAGCGATTTAGAAAGAGTTGTTTGAATAACGCCGTGTTTATTCGACTCGTGTGGATAGTTAATATGACTACTTGTAAAACAGTCTTAAGTTATTTAATTTTTGCGAATGACTTTCAGTTTGATCTAAAGGAGGATTGAGGGTTGGGATTATTGTATCAGTTTGTGCCCGAGGCATATTTAGTTTTTATATACGGTACGTTTGGAATATAGCCCCATCCTGTCCAGTCCTGGGGCCACAGATATGGTTTAGTTCTCTAAGAAAGCCCACCCAAGAAAGAACATGGGGTCAAAACCAAACAACTTAACCATCTCGCAAACCTCAACGACTTCCCAGCCCCCAATCATATATCGACCGGACTGTAAAGACCAGGCGATCATTGATCTTACCGACCATGAATATTCATGAGATCAACTCTACGTCATGCAAAGTATAAAATGATCATCTCTACCGTGAATTGCGGAATATGATTGTTTAACACTGGTTTTAAGAAAACCCACCCTGTCATAAGTTCGATCAGGTCGTTAGGCAAATGTAGGGATTTTAAAGACGAACGGTAAACCAAACCTAGGATACTTGTATCATTATACGCAATACCTTGTGGAGAGCTGTTTTTAAATCTAACCAGATTAAAAACTATTGATATTAACCAATCTTAGGTAGTCACCTCCTCTCCTTTCGGTACTAACCGTGACAACAAACTTACACGCAACATTATAAGATGTCCAACATCTGGTAATCATCTGCCAGCCGTGATCAATGGCATCGCGATGATAAACACCGTGTGATATAAGTAAACCGCGATGTAAGCCGTACATGGCCGCCACTACGGCTGATAATCCATTACCGTCCGTCGCGCCGCAGTCGGACAAGTCTGATAATCGTCATATCCATCCGCCCGGTCGGGTATATAAATAACCAACCGTCCCGGGCAACGTGATGATGCCCCTTGTAATTCCTATCATTCGGAGAGGAAGAAGAAGAAGAGAGAAAAAAACCGGCCAAAAACCGTGGTTGGGATGTTCACGCTACGGTTTCCGCGATCGGGATCGTATTCCCGTTCACACTCTGTCGATGGTACATCGGTGCCGGGATGTACGTACTCTGGTCGATGCAGGTTTTGCTGATCCTTCGCTTCCTGTTACAACGGCAGGCAAACCTCATCTCTGCCATCATTTCTCCGCACAAAGATTTCTGAAGAGTACGGTAAGTAAACGAAAGAACGTTCACGATTGATAAGATTTTAAAATGTGTTATTATAAAATAAATAAATATACATAATATCGGTAAATAAATACATAATTTAAAATGATTTATTTTCTTGTCTGTTCATATAGGTGGCATGTCTGACTTTGTGAGTTATTCACCGTCACTTGTCAAGCAGGATTTCCATTGTAGAGCATTCTGGACTAACAAAGGAGAAGTAAACATTAAATAAAAAAAATTAAAAAAAAAAGTTTTGAATTTACGACGACTATACAACAATTGAAATGTTGCAATAATAAAAGCTACGAAAGGCGACAACAATAGCCTCATTAACATCAACCACCAAACAATACAGCGAGCTGGCAGCAACAACACTATACTTATAACAACAGCAGAAATATAACAAACAGCGATGACAGCGATGAACAGCCACAGCGATATTGCAGTAACGCCAAGAACAATGAAAATAATAGCGGGTAGGCCTATAATAACCACCACACCATAGCTGCTGAGGACGAACGATAAACAGCGATAAATAAAACCGGGCATCGTGACTAAGCAAACAGTAAAAACAACCGAGCAATTTAATCAGGGGCAGCAATACCGTAACTTATGCAGAAAGATAACTCACTCTGTCGATTTCTGCGTTCTGTCTCGATTTCCATACGAATTCGCAAGCGGCAGTGATAAGACCGACCACGAGACCCGCCACCAGGACCAGGAAGATGCCGCCGATGTTGGAGAGGTCTAGCTCGTTGGCGTCCTCTTTCTTCTTGTGCTCCTGGACACATTTATCCGTCTTCCACCATTTGTTTTTCATCTGGAGTAAAATGTCTTCCTCTTGTAACTGTAGGATGACTTTGGTGATTTCATCTCGCAGCGGAGAGCCTGTAAAATTATCAGATCAATAATACGCTAAAATGGGGAATCCGTCGGTATTTCAATGTATGTATATTAAGGAAAAGTAAACCTCTACTGAAAAATCTTGTAGTGAACTATTGTATAGTGACCATATTCCTAATTGCGACCCCATCTTCCACTGAATCGACTTCCGTGGAACGAAAGAACGTTTCTGCTCTAGTAAGTATGCAGATTAACAACTGTCACTTGCGCTGGACAATATAATATCTTCAGTTCAGTCCACACGGTGAGCAACGATTCCTTGCTCACATTGTTTAATTTCGGCCAGGACAGATGTCTCATGCTAACAGTTCTCGAGGTACTCGCTTCTCGGCATTTTGGCTAAGATCATGTGTAGTATCTGTTGTGTTTAGGACGGGCCCGCACTGGTTTAATGGTGGGGCATGTCTGTCCAACAGAGCCATGCGCTACACTTTATGTGATACTACACCCGCCCAATGATCTTTAGCCTTAGCAGTCCAATCGAAATAGGACTCGGGGCTGAGAAGTTGGTCAGTTGGCTTTGAAGCCGTGGCATGATGCTGCCGTTTGTTTGGTTTAGATCCCAGGTTCATTTTTGGGAGGGTTTTCTTAAAAACCAGTTCTCGAGGTACGTGTATCATTAGCCGAAGGCCAGCATCAATGGCCGATATACTTCCCACTCACCGGTATACTTGTGAGTGTTTTTATTAGCTAAATATAACCTAAAAGACTCTAGGTTACGCCATAGTGTATACGTATATGTGTTGACGTTGGTTTGCCTCCGTTGAAAAGTGCGGTGGCAACTATATATAACCAGGTATACAACCCGTTCTTCGCTACTCCTATATTATTTAATATATGGCACGGTATTACCGAAGCGCATCAACAGCCTGCCTGCTGCTACTCGGTCTCTCGTCGCATAACTGATTATCTGGCACGCACTTTCACCCAACATCCTGCTGTCACAGCCAAAATAGGCCTAGAATATACAGCCAGTTGTTATCATTGTCCAGTGTGTTGTCGAATACTTCATTTACTCCCCTACTTATACTAGGGACGGTCTTTACTTTCCCCGACGAGCGGAACCATTCAGGCCCTTATAAGTCAGGTCCTCCTGTATTTCTCCTTTTAGTTGAGACACTTACGAGGACGACTTGAACCTTTGCGACACACGGAATGCATAACCATAAAACTTACTTAAGGACGGCCTCGTCTTAACATGCTTTCACATGCTATTATAGGCATTGTCTCAAATGCGACCCTAGCTACTTTCTCCTTTCTGCTTTCTCGTCGGGTGCGTTTAAGAGGACGGTGTCCAAGATTCCGGGGTAAAGTGATCATATTGTTGAGAGTGAGTATCCTTTATATCCCTTCAAACTCTGACCCCATATCGAGCTATATAGAATAACAGAACTAGACGTACTCACGATGTCTTTTAAAACCACCTACACCCGTGTACACACGGGCGACACAATTTTGCCGCATCGTGATAACCTATTGCGAGGTATATATAAATGTAAATACTTACCGAGAGGTGTCCCCACCCCATACCCTCTAGAGTTGAGTAGACCCCCTATTTGGGTAAGATTATTGCAGTGTTGCGAGATTGTGTACTCCGCCGTGGTGGACTCCATCAGGAAGGCGTACTTCTTTGAACTGAGTACCCTCTCGATGCCTTGCTTGTAGTCGACGGTGAACACGCTGGGCTTCTCGCTCATGTACTCCCACATGGCTTTATAGGTGTCGATCTTTGAGTTCTGAGAAAGAGAGGGAATGCAGGAAACAGGCGCTAAACCAAAGCCTAAAACGGGTGTTCACAAACCTGCGCTACGTTATTCGTTCTTCCCCCCTAAAATCAAAGAAGGAACGTGAACAAATCTCCCGCAAATTCCTTTTTTTTTAGAAATAGGTTAGATTTGACGAAATTGCATTTTATTACAAGCCTAACTTGATCCAGAGATGAAGCTTCTGGAGGACATACAGTCAATATATTCATTTATGCACAGCTGGGGTAAGCTACTATTATACCACCTAGCGATTAAGTCGTGTCTGCTTTGTATACTTGCAAACTTCAGTAGCCCCTCCCCAGTATACGAGTTGTATTATGTCTCCATGTGGTACAGCCTAAGACAATGCTATTGTGAGATATTGAATGATAAACAGAAATGAAAACAAATTGCATTGTGGTGTTATGTTGTATATTAAGAATAAAAAAAACAATAAGGAAAAATACATGGGCTTCAAAACCAAACGATGGCAGCATGATCCCTTGCAACACGTGGCCAAACTGATCCATTTTCTATCGCTCAATCCTATTTCAATCGGACGTATAAAAAACATGGAGGGCATTGGGCGACGGTGTAGCGCCGAGTAATGCGTAGCCTACTACTATGTCGTCCTTAACCGACACAGATACTATACACATGATCTTTGCCGCGTAATGTGTAGCATATTACCACACTATGTCGTCCTTAACACCACAGATACTATACACATGATATTCGCCGCGTAATGTGTTGCCTATTACTATGTCGTCATTAACACCACAGACTATACGCATGTTCTTTGCCGCGTAATGTGTTGCCTATGACTATGTCGTCCTTAACACCACAGACTATACACATGTTCTTTGCCGCGTAATGTGTTGCCTATTACTATGTCGTCATTAACACCACAGACTATACACATGTTCTTTGCCGCGTAATGTGTTGCCTATGACTATGTCGTCATTAACACCACAGACTATACACATGTTCTTTGCCGCGTAATGTGTTGCCTATTACTATGTCGTCCTTAACACCACAGATACTATACACATGATATTTGACGTGTAATGTGTTGCCTGTTACTATGTCGTCCTTAACACTTGATCTTGGTGCCAAAAAACCGAAATTTCCTAACGCTTGTTAATTATCGCTTGTTAAGAAAACCTACCCACAAGAAAAGAACACGTCTCCAAAACCAATCAACGCCAGCAGATTGCGACGGCACCATCGCGACAAACTGATCAACTTCTCAGTTCCAATCAAACTTGGATCGGACTGTTAATTAAGGCCAATTTCCTATGCTTGTTTTCTTGTGAAGACATACAAAGTGCTTATTTGATTCACGCTAAGAAGGTTTGAAAAAAAGTTTCAAAAGTGCAGTTACACACAGTATGTTGTAGGGGCCTTGTGACTCTTATTTCGTGTTTACAAGACTTAAGGACCACAGTTTAGTTTCCATGCCTGCAAATGTAAATATAGCCATTCCCATTTACTAAAATGAAAAGATCCCTCAAAAATGATAGAATTGTCTACCAACATGCATGGTACAAATTAAGTCCATACAATTACGGTTATTGATAAATATTTATAAGTTTTGTACGTTAATGACCATCACTTTTAGATCGAGTACTCCATTGTGATATCCATTGCTATAAGAACCCACTGACCCTAACCGTAATGATACAAACAAAAATATAAGTCTACTGAGGACTCGGTGATTCTTTTGAATTGACTAACCGAGGACTGGGTATTCCTTTGTTCAAGTCCTCACTAATACCGCAACGCACACACACCACACACAAACCCCACATATACGTGGACCTGAGTGCATATGTTCCTTAAACTTTCAACATATGAACCTGGGGTTGTTTAGGAATGTTACCCCCTATAGACGGCACCACGGTTACTTACTTTAAAGAAAGTTTCACTCGACCCTGCTTTGAGTGTGCCGTATTCTATATCGACTTGTTTGGCCAGATCGTCTGCATTCTGAATGGGCGATACCATTCTCTCAACAGTAAGAAAGGCTGCTAGGTTGGCGGTATACGACGAGATCAGAATCAGCGAGAAGAACCACCAGAACCCGCTCAGGACGCGGGTCGAAAATGCTCGCGGGTTGATTTCCGACCCCTGTTGCATCAGGCCGCCGAACGTGAACCAGAGGCAGTTGAAGAAACTGAACTGGTTCTCCACCTCGTCGTATTCCGGGTTACACGGGTGCGAGTTGTACCACTCGTAGGGGCTGAACCGGGCGAGCAGGAACAGGGACAGGGCGATGAGCAGGTAGGCTATGACCACGTACAGCCACACGTCGAAGGCCAACGGGCTGAGAAAGGAGAACACACCGGGGTTCTGCGGTTCCGGTACCCGGTAGAGGATGGTGATACCGAGGAACATGAACGGCTTGGAGAAGTCGACGACTTGCTCACGGTCGAACGTGATCGTCAGAGGAGCGACTGCTAAATCAGCTTTCTGTTGAGGGGAGAGAAAATGAAGAAGAAAAAATGAAAGAGAAGAAATTATATTTCTAAGACCTCACCCATACCCTGAAAAGCGTGAAGACAAACATCCATTCTTTAATACTACTAGGCTGACCGGGTGGGGTGTACTGTTGATTACATCGCAATCACGACATATAATAGATGTGATTTTTTCATCTAACGTGATAATGTAAATCTTTATAAGCTAACAATTAATTTGATTCATTTTAAAACGTTGAAAAGCAAGAAATACAATTTGTTTGGCTTTATTGATGGCTTTACATTATTGTGTATACAAGATGAGCGAAAATATAATTGTATTGTTTCAAGACGTCTCTTGACATCCCGTGAAGGGTTTGAAATAATACGATTACACAATAATCCTTATGGGGGCGTGCACAAAATATCTTACATCAAGATATAACTGGGTACACAAAAAATTACGACGTTAACCCCCAACAGCCACAACAACAAAAACACAACAATTAGATGAGAGAAAAATGCTTGGTTCAAAAATGACCATAATTGAGGTGTTTGAAGACGTCTCTTGACATCCGTTAAAACCCCAACGTCACAACACACAACAACCAGATCATCGAAAATGCTAGGTTCAAACATGAACTCCATTGAATTGTTTGAAGACATATCTTGGCATCCGTACAAAAAAAAAACCCCAAAAGAAAATCAATAAGCAAAATGGATGACAGTAGCTAACGTAACCAGCCCGCCTTTTGCTGACCACCTTAGATCGATCGAGATTACCTTTTGCATCAGTTCTCCTATGAGACCGGTCCATTCCCCGTTGCCCAGGTCGGCGCCGTATATACGGGACGTCAACTCCTTTATTTCGTATTTGAAATTTATTCTTTTAGCTAGTTCATCAAGCAGCTCGACACAAAAGCCTTCGTATCTCTCGTTATTGCTCGCAAATTCAACTCCCGGTTCCACTTTCTTCAACATTACGTACGGAGTCTCCTGTTTTAAGATCGACAAAATATAGGAGCTAAATAAATCATGATGATAATATATGCATAAATTAAGTGATCATGAAAATAGAGAATTCAATTCAGAATGGAATGGACTGCGGATTTATTATCATATATGTACAGATATAGGAAAGCGACAATCAGACCAAATACATTCCTAACAAAAGAGTAATAAACGTGAACAAATCAAATAATAAAAAGGAAATGTAATGGTCCAGTAAACTTCCGCAAAAGTGGGATGATCGGAAGGTATGTGTAGACATTTCTGTCAAAGTTTGGTATAATACATCGCTGTTCTTTGTGAATACGAGGTTCAATTTGCTGGACACATATCGCATTAACCAGCTTAAAGCCTCTTATTGAGTTTGAAATAAAGAAATTATATAACTACTTCGTACCGTATATGGTACTGTCACGGAGAATAGTCAATATCATGTCCTACGTTGCATATACCAAAATATCGTATCAACTGAAGGCGACTGTTGCTCCCAACTTTACTCAGATTCATAAATTCAAATGAGGAAGCCTTCACAACTTCACAGAGCAGTGAAAAGGAATTTTACAGACCTGTATACGACAATTAGTCATCAGCAAGTTAAACTATCACACGGAGTTCTACATATAAACTCTGTTTTTTACCCATCATGCAGGTTTAATGACTTGTGAACAGTTTTGTCGAGAAAGTGCAGTAAATAAGACGGATTCCATATACTGATATCACTCAAAGTATTCTTTTTTATGCGTTCTCAAGAAAATCGATATGAATTCAGGTAAAATCCATGACAAGTCACGAATTGACACAGATCAGGTCAAAAATCCTTTCAGTTAGCTGGGTCGAAGAACAGACATTCAAGGTATGATATATCAATCACGACCACAGTTAAGGAATACATCACAATCTAAATCAAAACAAAGACATAACAGGTTTTGTCAAATACAAGTCAAATACAAGACGGTTATGAACAACATTTAATTCAACCCAACCAAAATAGTAAAGGTATGGTATACTGATTGAAGACAGTTAAGGGATACATATCAATTCAATCAATCTAAGACTTTTAACGTACGATAAGTCAATTGAACACAGTTAAGGGATATATATATACATTATATACATTATGTACATTATATACATTATGTACATTATATACATTATATTCATTATTAGACAAATGTTTGGTAAGGTAAAGGGGTGGTATGTTCCCCCCCCCCAAACGTTTGATCACCAAAATGACCAAATAAGACAAACAAAATTAGTATACAATTTCGGCACGTTTCGCGTGAAGAAGTCGGCCTCCGTGTCGTTATCTCCGTTTGGAAAGAAACCACCTACTCAGGCGGATCCCCACACCCCATTACCGTGGAATGATCCCATCTTCATGCTATTCTGTACTGTGATTACTTGAAAGTAATATATACTGGTAGATGTTACCCTTGTCCACTTTGCAAAATCATACCGCCGCCATTTGCTCAAATGCAGAAATACTAGCTCCGTCCGTGGTTACGACCATAGTGTTACGACCAAATAGTGATCGATAGATAGTTCATACGCAGTCGCTATCGGCTCACCTACGAAATCGTACCACTCAGCAATGTACATCGTAACTGTCCAAAAACCAGTTCTGCGTACATCTGCACGAGTGGGCCTTTAAGTGTGACTGGCAGTTTCGAGGGTCAGGCTAATGCCAGACTCAGGCCGCTTCGAAATCCTTCCGGATTAAAACAAAATCGGCCCGATCAGTATAATGCTTACGAGTACTATCTACGGTACGTGATATGAGATATAATAACACCAATGAGCATAATGGTGAATGGAACAATAAATAGGAAGATATGATACGGCTACCATGACCGCGCATCCCGTCGCATCGAAGCGCGTGCAAATTTCTTTCTCGAAAGTCAGGACACATGCAATGACAGGTTAGGTCATACAACTCACCTTATAAATAGAACAAATAACGTCCAATTTTTAGACAATTTAAAGTCTACGTCATTACGTCAAGTCAAACTCGGTTGTGGCATTGAAAAGTCAGTCCAGGGAATATAAAGAAGTTTTTAAGTCTGCAAGTCACGTCGAATAAAATGATGTTTAGCAAGTTTATGAACCAATAATAAAGGATATCCACTGCAACGTAGCCTAACCTCACCGCAGCATATACTCAACGTAGTCTATACACAACGTAGCATATACAAAGTACAAAGTAGCCTATACTCACCGTAATTGTTGCAACAATCAGCGTCTGGTTCGAAGCGGACATGTTGGCTAAATTTTTAGCAGATGTGGGTGCGAGCTTCAATGAAGGTTCAGTGTAGGCTGACCAGAAACCGATCTAAGGAATACAGAAGTTTCAGGACGGTTATATATAATATAGAACTGAGAAAGAAAGATGGCTGCCAAAATATGATACCTTCATATAGGTGAATGTTCCCCTACATGGGGAGTAAGAGTAAGAGTATCACAATTTGAGAGAAAATGTGAGTTACTACACTCGCCAAATGATCTCCTTGTTATAATCAGTCTCCGATTGGCATAGAATTGGGTGTGGGTCAGCTTGGCGAGATGTTTCCGTGGCCAATGCTACAAATTGTTTTATTTTGGAGCCCACTGGTGACTTTTCATGAAATCAAAGAAGTTACTACAGAGTGGCACTACCATCCGCCAAAGGATGTCAATGTCTGAAATGTCCGATCGAAATTTGCACTGGGTCTTGAAAGTGGATCAGTTTGGCGGAAATGATGCCGTGGCTTACGTTGCCGGTGTCAGTTGGTTCGGATCCATGGTTCTTTCTCCGGGGTGGCTTTACTTAAAAAGAGCATTAGGCTAATGCAAAGTGACATGTAAGGGTCATTCTCTCAGCTGATACTTATCATATCTTAGTAGAAAGTATTTGTTGGGTATTGTTAATCTCAATTGTGCAATTATCTAATCTGTTTTCATAATATATCCTTTATGTCGATATCAAACACATCGGGGCATTGTTTCTGTTTCTGTTCCCAAACAAACAAACAAACAAACAAACAAACAAACAAACAAACAAATCAACCGGGTATATATATATACTTCATGTAAAGTCACCTCAAATATAGCATACAAGAACATACCGTCTCTAGACGGTTGAATTCACCAATAATAGTCCTTCAAATGCATGCAGTTTATTCTTACCTCTGTACCGTTGAGCTTGGACTTGTACGATATTGACTTTCATGCAACTGTACGGTATCCTATCCTTGACTAAACTTGATATTGCGAAACTTTTACCTGTTCCATGTCTTTTCGATAAAGCTCCGATACAAAGATTGTCGGTTGGTCACGGTTCATCTGCCAGTCGAATTCCATTGGTCCCGTTAATCCTCGATCATACTGAGTCTAGAACGTACAAAGTGCATTGTGAATCGTTAGTATTTGTAAAAAAAAAAGGTGATTGGGTCATTATAGCAGACGAGCATCAGACAGCTTATTCACTGAAGTATTAATTATTCGTGCTTTCGAACAAAATTGACCTTAACTTGAAAACTGCATTCATTCCGAAATGTGCTTAGGCCTATAAACAAATCAAAAACCAAATTGAGGTTGACCATTTTATATCCAGATAGTTAAGAGTTATTACATCCCTTATTCTCAGCGTCCAGGAGTAATATTTTGTAGAGCGATGTCTTGAAAGTTACTAGTACATTACAAGAACAACAGATACAGGCGTTGATGAGCAGCTAAAATTTCCGGTATGTTAACGGAGACCGATCCAATCAACGGTGTATCGATCCGGTCAATGAGACGTGAAGTATTGTTAGTTATACAATCCTCACATTTATTATTTCCTGAGTCAGTCTTGCTCCCTGGTGCCATTTATTGTGATGTTCACCGCATTGCAGAGTTTCTGGTAGCAAAGATTCCCCCATGGTGTTCACGGCATTTATTACAACGTGGACTGCATCGATCATCAAGGCAGATTCAGACTGCAAGTAAAAGAAAAAAACATATTTATTTGATTATTCATGCTTCTTCTCCTTCATTAGTTATTTGATGGCAAATTTATTGTTATTAATACTTCGTTATCTGGCGCATGTGTCGGATATTGAATAAATTGTAAATTCTACAAACCATTTTAATATTGTGCGTGCATTAACCGTAATAGGTTCTGAAGCGGTAAATGAAATTCGTAGACGTACGTCTGATTATTCATAATGGATTCAGAACGATTTTACGCCGTAACATGGATGACTATACCAAGTGATAATTGGATTGCACATTAAAACGGTTTTCACGACGCTCTGGATTGATTGACACCAACACTGGCAAATAACACCGCAAGGCCTATGGTCGTCTGTCTTCAACACTAGGCTATAGTGCTAGGACGAGGATTTTAAGTGGAAAGTTAGTCAAGTTGTGGTAACTATATAGTAGCCTACTGGTATCTTCTTGTTTTGGCGAGAACATTATTAGTGTGGCCTACCAGGCATCACCATCGTCACATAGATCACGTGTAGTGTCAGTGATGAGTGTTCATGACGATCTGCACCGGTTAAGACAAATGTAGTGCCACGTAATATGTTCGGAGGACAGCCCCGCCATTAACCGACGCAGACCGTCCTAATACATTAATGTTGGCTTTTTAAGAAAACCCACACAAGAAAGACCTTCGGCTCTAAACCAAACAACGCGGCAGCATATGTCACGGCAACGTCGTCTGGTCGGCCACACATCATTAACAAGTTACAGGCCGTACTTAAATTAATTAAACACTCCAGATACTACACATGATCTTAGCCGGAAAGGCTGAGAAGCGAACATTAATGTTTGAGTGCTGCAGTTAAAACCGCAATAATATTCCTGAGAGTTTTTTATTTTTATATAAAAATGAGAGTGATTTCAAATATGCTTCAATGACTGGAAAAGTGGAAAGAACCACTCCGCCGTATTTCTGTGTGTTTTGTTGGTTTCTTTGCGATTTGATAAAGAAAAAGACTAATATACCGCTCACCATTAGCTCACTTCCGTTTGATATTTTCTTCCACTCTTTTGTTACTTTCTTGTAGTAAGGACTGGATCGGTTGGTGAGATGGATAATTGTCATATTGACGTCGTCACCCGAATAGTTTTCGTACACCGGTAAATGTATGTCCTGAAGAAGAAAATGGTCTCAAATGTCAAGTGTGACCGCTTGTATATAGG
>JAODAG010034584.1:3501-17446 GCA_027574785.1 Orphnurgus asper | reverse complement strand
AATGGTAAATGTTAAATATTCAAATGAAAGGTAATGTCAATACTACCCGAAAAATGTGTCCGATATAATAAATGACCCGTATTTTGAAATTGTCATTCAGTTGCACGTCGCAGGCTTGAAGTATTTTCTTCATCTGTTTAATCTAATTTCAACGATAATGAAATTCAAATTCTGAGTTGGCTTCCCGGGTACTATACTTGTTGAGCTCTAAATTTGTATTATTTAAGCAATTATGTAGCAATTAGGTGAGGCATGTTAGTTAGAGGTAAACTAATTTACAAATTTATATGGTTTACTACAATAGTATTCGATATCAGAGCGCCAAGTGTACGTGCACTGCATGTACACCAAATCATATGAATGCTGAAAATAGAAACCTGTTATGGAAGCTTAATTAAGGGAGTGGCTGTAAATATTCATCCACAATATATTATACAATTATAGTTTTCATCGTTCACGGTTAATTGCCGCCGTACCATAGTGGTTGGGCAACTGCTTAAACTCATCATAATAGCGTACCTATGCAATTTAACAGGTCACTGAAGATCGAACACTATTGTAAATGGGGTGACAGATGTTATTGTATTGTATTTATCCCGATGCCATACGTGTAGCCCAAACACATGGAGAATTATAATATAGGTAGCCAGTAACTTTACTGTCTTTGGCTATCAACTTTAGGACGATCCTTATGTGATCGTGTTCGATGGCAGTTCGCAATTCTTTGTCTGTGCATGATTTTCTTAATTAAGATGCATGGCACATACACATTATATACGGTACTGGAAGTAAATATTGGAAATAGTGGAAAACAGTCAGAAGACGGTATGGCGCCTATGATCAATAGACATTTGTAGATAATTTAGGAATAATTTGTGGTTGCTGCGCATAAAACATGGCTGTTCTGTACCTCAATTTAGAAGAGTTCCGTTGACTTGTACACTAAATTCGTTATTACGTAAGACACTCCTAACATGAAAGCTGACATCTTGGTACATACACAAAAGTGTCCATACTATATATGACATATACTATATACAAATGATCTTGGGTAGTGACCCTACCCGTCACAACTGCTTTGTTAGAACTATTCCCACAATTCTGCAACGAATGTCTAAAATCGTTGAAACCACCTGAAATCCTCACAACGTTTACATCGTCTGTACTTTTCTCTATTATGTACGTCCAAGCATAAACGTTATGATGACCTCTGGTAGCTAACATGCCATATATAACACCTCCATTTTTAAGGTACTTTACCAGACGGTGTATGTTATGAACGGACATTAATTAGCCTACGTGTGGTGTATACCCTTGTACCAGCCTGTATGAATGTGTCATGACCGTTCGTTAGACCCGCCTTCCGGAATTTTACGAAGGATCCAAGGGATCATGTGTCAGATCTCTAACGCTAGTTCAGTAGGCTAAATATGCTACAAGTCCTTGGGGACTAGAACAGCGCTAGAACAGTGACTATAGTAGGTGATCGGTTTTCTTCACTGAGTTTCTTCATAATATTATTGTGGTTAGACTCGGCAAGCAAGTTGGGTATCATATCGGGATGTGTTGTTAACACTTAACAATTATCTGGTTACTGAACCAGGGAGCTGATAACGTCAGGGTTTGGTTAGACTAGAGAGGCGTTATTTATATAACACCTTCACTTCATTTTGCAGTCGGTATGGCGTGGTTCCGAGCGTGGAATCCCCCACTCTGTGAAATGATACTATGCAGTTACTGGAATCTCTTTATCTTAACTTAATGACTTACATTAACGAAGTAAATTAATTTGAAATATGTGGTACCGGTAACAGTTAACGTCGGTTATAGACATGCTATAGAGCTAGCCATTAGCTAAGCAAATATGATGTTGAATGAGGATGCTATAATAAAAGACATATTCAATGCTATAACATGCTATAACACCACCAATGTCACTGGCATTGGCATGAGCAATATGTATGACCTTACATTTGCCGACATTACAGAGCATTTGCCATATCATCATATCAAGATCACCATGGACACTTCTGGCATCTTCCTCTTGAGGACACAAACCAACGTTGTACCATCAGCACGTGATGTTCTCATGGTTGCAGATTGCACGTAGGTGATTATGAGAGGTACGGTACACACACAATGTTTATTCATTTTGTTTTACAATTAGCCTACTGGCAAAAGTTATCAATTATGGAAAAGGCTCAAAAGCTGTAAAGAACGCATGTCGTCGTTTTATGATTCGTAGTAATTTGTTTGATTCACAATCAGCTTAGCGAATGGATTTTCTTTTAGGTTGTAAAAGAGCAAATCCCTGCCATCCCTCTTTGATTTGGGGATAGAGGAAGGGGTCTAGGGATTCGCCCTACATGCAAAACGGTGCCGTGTTTATTTATGGTTGGAGGCATGGCCCCATTGACCCCCTGGCTACGTCACTGCCCTGGAAGTGGGGTCCAGACCCTCACGAAGAGAGGCCCGACATTAAACGACGCACCAGAGTTCATAGTTACATGTAGTTATGTATGGGACGATGGGGGAAGATTTCACAACATTATCATTCTAGATCTGCCTCTAATTATGTAATACCGCCGAATAGAATTGAAGCGGTGCTGCGATGGGTCCTTCCACCCGTGCCGAAAACCTCTCCTGCTTTAACATGCTATTTAAAAGAACGGTGTTAAGCATATATATGCCTCTGTGTTATAACACTCCAACACATGTAAAATTCGACGCCACTTGTGTTAAAATATGAGGAGCTACAGTAAGGGATGTGTTGAACGTGACAACTCTAAGGAATCGCAAATGTACAGCGTGGCTTAATGTTCATCTTTCTGCTCTGGAATGAGGAGTTTACCAAAAATATGAAGAATGGAGAAATATGGAGAAATATGGGGAAACCCGGAGATCGCTGACGATGTTGCTGCATACAACCATCGGTCTGGTGGGTTGTTTTTCTAGCGTTCTCGCTATCTTTACACAGACTCAATTGTTCAGTCGTTTGAGGAAAGAGCAATCAATCAAACATTTAACACAAGGTGGCTTCCGTAAGCACAATTTTTTAACATGTGTTAGAGTGTTATAGCATACGGGCATAGGCCTATATGCAATATTACAACAATATTACAGTGCTTTCATATGCAGTGAACCTTTTCGGCACGGGTGGTCCTTCGATGCTCGTCTATAATTGTTTGATTCGGTAAATTTTCAGACTGACGGAAAATTTGCCGAATATGATCGTTGCGGATACTTGCGGTATATGCTTTGTGTTAAGTATGTAATTTAAGTAATTAATATAACGAACATCATGCCCACAGAAATGTGACCCGTCAATAACCTCAGAGAAAACACCAAAAATAGCGAATCCAGTTTGAACCAGTCTGTTTGTTTTCCCTATCAACCAGACCAGAAATAAACAGTGTCTGTCTCAACCAAAGCCGATGGATAAGGAGTAATTTCCGGAAACAAAAGGCTACCAGAGATCGATGACATCATATTTTGACTAAAGGAACAATTTGTATTTTAATACACGGAATACAAACGGAACTGATTTGTTAACATTGATCACATGCTACAAATGGGGGTAGGAAACATAAACCAATTGGGTCATTAAAACCTTTTCCTTGATTAATGACCATTCTGCACGCGATCGCTTGGATAAATAAAGAATGCCCATAGGCTGCAGGCAGTATTCATTTCTTTGTGACTTTAACAGAACTTTTAACCGATTTAGATAGTTCCTGAGCTTACGTTGTTGTGGTTTCCTTGGTACTTGGTACAATTTGTCATAAAACCGTCTCTCTAGATTCTTGACCAAAAGCTAGAGGAACAGTCACATCCTGTGATGTGAAGGGATTTGACAAATATTATCTTACTAATTTGTTTGTGAAAGGCATTATCACGTTAAAACACTAAGCTGGGTCCCTGGGTCTCTATTTTTGTGGTAGGCTGGGGCCGAGGTGTGGAGGAACGAGAGCCATGCTCCCTCCAATAAATCAAGTACGTGGTATAGGAATCCCCTCCCTTAAACCCTCTTAAAATTAAGGTGGGCCAAAAATTATATATCGTATTTCTAGGTCAATTCCTAGAAGAGCAACCGTGCTCCTTTCCCAAACGGAATATCTCGTTACGACTTTGGAAGCTCTATAGCTTTTCCTGGTGTCATTTAGCTTTCACTCGGATGAGGGTCGACAACCCCCTTCACAACGGCCCTTTATAATCAGGCGGTCACCCTACCATACCATTATTTGTCTTTGCAAATTATCCTTGCCAAAGCTGATATTATGTATCTCCATTATGATGATAAACAAGCCGGTACCGTCAAAAGAACCGTCAAAACAAAACAAAAAAACACTTGTCGGAAAATGTCGGAATTTTTTTTTTGATTGTTTACTCCTATTTCCCGAAAGTATTCTGCAGATAACATACGGGTCTTTATTTTACTCCGCGGAGGGTAAATAATATCTCTCTGCTCGAACATTGTGATTAAGAGATATAGGGCCAGGCGGTTTTTTATTTTCACTAGACTTTTAGTTCAGGATGGTGCATGGGGCTAATAGTAGCCACATCATGGTTGTCCTTCTTTTAATTAAAGAAAGTGCAAAGAAAACAGGAAAAACAGGTGAAAATTTTATTCTGAAATAAGCGTCTGTAAATTAAGAAAAATGCCCGGTAGTATTCATTATAAAACTATACATTAATTTTTCTGCATTCGTATTGTGTACATATTTCTCCTGTAGATACTTGTTGAAACCTATCCAATCCGACATGAACACAATTTTAGTAACAAAAGGTGACAACTTCCATCCGCCAGTATCTGAGAGAAACTGAACGCTTCGATTAATTTCCTCTGCTATATATAAACAATATATGGTAGCGCGCCTGGACTCTCCTTTTAAAAGTTACAATATAATAACTAAATAATAAATAATATAATAAAGGATTGCTCCTTGACTAAGATAAACTTACTGTAGTATATGTGGTGTTAAATGACGTTCCGCACTGGTTAAGGGCTGGGCTATCCTCCGACAGAGCCACGAGCTACATATTGCACATTATATACTGCACTGTATAAACAGTTCGACTAAAATAGGATTGAACTGCATGGGAAACTGGTCACTTTTGCACGAAGGCACTGTGGCATTTGCTGCCGTTGTTTGATTTTAGAGCCCATGTTCTTTCTAGGGTGTCTTTCTTTGAACGCAACAGTTTATGTCCGCCAGCATTAACTACAGGGATTTTAGGGGATGTATTGTACATTCGCGTCAAATTCAATCAATGCAAAATATCTTCATAGAATTTGTAACAATATGAACTGTGCCGTAAACAAGGAGTCTTCAAATGAAGTTGTCTTTTCTATTTTGAGCTACTGATAATACAATGCATTTGCCAAATTCCAATTGAACTCCACAACTGTCATTGCAGTCATAGCAGAATCACTTTTCACTGAATGCGAATAACATTATAATATTATTGCATGTAATCATCTAGCATACGGCAAAACACCAAATCATGGGCGTGAAGCCTCACATTTGTAGACCAAAGTGACATAATATTTTTTATTTCTTCCATTTTATCATCGTCGATGCAGTAGTGTACTAGGGAATTGAGGAAGCATGTGATATCGAACTCCATGGGAGAAATTTTCTGTGAAAATCGAAAAACAGAAAACAAAAACAGATTATACGGTAAACATTAATGTTAATGTATATTAAACACCATTTTATATCTAGAGACCGCTAAATTTCCAAAACTACAAAGGGCAGGTGGACATTCCTTTCCCAGGAGTTTCGTCCATGTTTTATTGGCCGAATCCCAGGCCCACCCCCGCTTATCATTAAACTTGCGTTATCATTATTTCGGCACAATAGTCAACCTCTCCCCCATAGGCCATCACAAGTAGTGTATACGTCATTACGTGGCATTGCTACACATATCGTGGCACTGCACTGTACTACATGGAATTGTTGGCAGGATTGTGCAAAGACCTATGCTGCCGTCAGTTTGGTTTTCGTGCGCATGCAGGTTCTTTCTCTCTCGAAATAAAAATGTCATCATGCATGTTTAAACAAGTTAAACTACATTAGTAGGTAAAACTATGTTTCTTTAATTAATTAAACTTATATTTCAACAGCCACAAATATGTGATAATTTTTAAACAAATGGTTTTGGGGTCCAGGTTCTCTTTCTTCGGTGGCTTGTCTTCTCCTGATCAGGTTTTTTTTAAATTTGTTTTTATAAAAGCCCTAATCATTCTAACATATAGCCTTGTAGACGTTCGTGAAGTCGACAATATACTTTAGAAGCCCTGTGTACATAGTTTACACCAAATTCACACCCAATTCCCAAGCTAATATTTGTTTATTCCTTTCACAAAGCGCGATGGGATAGTGTCTTGAAAGAGCGTAAGGCCACTCTATATCGTCAGCTGCTTTTATGCGTCACAGACGCCTCATTCGAAGTTGTTATTGAGCAGTTCACGCGACATCACTAACCGTTGATTGTAAATTTGTTCCCAGAATCTTTCTTGATTGGAGTGACTTACGGAGCATCTGGTGCATCGGTACTGGATCCATTGTTACTGAGTGAGTATTACAGAGTATAAGTCAGAGCTGAGTCCGGCTGGAACCTGATTTGGTTATCAAATTAAGTCTAGACAGTATAGAAACAAGGTGGATACATAGATGTGTACACCCAATTGATATCCTTAGTTATAATAACCAGCGCTGCTTAGAATTACATTATATTGATTTCGTTGTAACAATGGTATATCCTATATAGTATATACTGACACGCCTGAGTGGGGGAACACACTCGAGTAACTGCAGTGACTGCGGCAGCATACCTCGCGGCGCCATGGCACCAAACTGATCCACTTCCCTGTCTCGATCTTATTTCGATCGGACAGATTAAGACAACAAGTATCATCTGGCGAGTAATTTGCAGTCATCGTAATGCGTTTTTAGGAAAATCCAACCAGGAAAAAACCTGGGCTCCAAAACCAAACGGACGATAGCGAATAGCACGGCACCATCGCAGTCAAAATGGTTCATTTCCCAGCCCCAGTCCTGTAGTATACCATAGTAAGTAAGGAAAATAAAACTATATACTAAAAATAGCCTCACGAGAACGAGTCGTTCTTATATAAGTCACTACGCGTCTCAGTATGTCCACCACGCAGACAACATTGATCGGTTTCCGTTCGAGGTGAAGTTCAGCAGAAAGCTTGAATTGCTTTCGTAACAAGCTATATAGAACTAAGGTTACTAAGCATACGGCAAGTGTGTATTTTGAATGTGATTTTAACGGTTAGTACATTAGTTGATGTCAGATGTACCAGTACATGTCATTTACGCCAACCCTCATTAAACTTCAAATTAAATTTAATAATGTTAGGCTAACTCTTTTTTGTGATTACAGTGTCGCTACTTGAAAACAAAAGATGTTGAAGAATCAATTGACGGTTAGAGGCATCGGTTTGCTGTGCATTTGTATCTCTGCTGCCGGTTACTTGATAATGGAGTATTATGATGGAAGAATATTTAAAAGAACGTCAGTTTCCAGGTTTTTAAAGCTTTGCGAAGAATGCCACGCAGTTCTGAGAAATTCATCCGACAGTAAGTGGATTGTCGGTCGTTTATATATAGTTCCATACTAGGTTTTTACATACGGCCACTTTATTATATAGTCTATAGAACACATGGGCGTATGGTATATAGTTTAAAATTAACTGTCAAGAAGCCTAAGTGTGGGCATTGGGTCGTTGGATGCTTGTATCTTATCCTATGTTATGTACTTTGTATTTAGGCTCAATGTGCCTCGTCCCCCCATCTTTTACCACACCAAATGCTAAAACCCTCTTAACTGTTCAATGACAGATTCGCCAGTTGAAAACAAACTAAAAGTCAAATCAAACTTGACTTAAGGGTACCGACTTACCACCACATGCAAGTGAGCTGCAACGGTTTTAGAGGTTCCAACTAGTTGTTTGAAAAGCACCTACGTGAGGGCTTCACTCGGCATAAAGCGATTGACAATTTATTGTTTCTCTCATCATGGGGCCACTTTTGGACTTGTCGGGCGACACTGCAGGGCACCAGACTATTTGACGTGCCGCATGCGGCCGGCGGCCGGCGGGCCATGCGTTGGCCAACCAGGCTGCAGCAGATGATCAATTATATATACCAACAAGACTCTGTTGAGAGTTCCATGAGCCACAAAAATGAATGTAAACGTGTGTAGACAGACCATTTAAGGAACATTCAAAGACAACTTAGATATTAATGCTCTGTTTCACTGGTTAAACGTGATGTATATATACGAACAATGCCTACGGATACATTATTACAAAGTTACAAAAGTACAATTTGTTATTCTGTGATATTGCACTGAATGACATTCCCTTTCTTCTCATTACTAGTTGTAAGTCTCTTTATTGCACATAAGGCTCGGAGGTCAAATACTCCTTGCTCCGGAGTCCACTGAATCAAGGTTATCGGCCGATATTTCTGAAATGGCTCAAAATTGATGGGATGGAGAACCCGTACTACCATGTACATATATTTTGAGCTAAAGGAACGAAACTTACATACTACGGATCGCAAAATTCTTTACTCTTATATTTTTTGTCAAAAGTTGCTCCTAGGTTTAACAGTAAGCTACTATAACCCTAATATCATAAAATATGGAAAGAAGTTAGTGTTTAAAGCTGCAATTTGAGGTTGAACGTATATCACAAACTTCTGGAAACCAATTGCTCGAAAAAACTTGTTTCTCTACGCTGCATAATCTGATTCAAATGAGAAGAACAGACTTTACTGACTGTTAATTCGCGTTTATATTTTTTCTTCGCCCCCAACAGATGGTGAGCATATCCCCAATATGTCATTTGTCTCTGTAACTGATGTATCTCGTCGCCTCTTAGGAAAAAGTTTCCTAAAACTTACAACGTCATTGGAACGATTGAACAATAATATGGAGCACTTGGACAGAAAATCATTACGAAAATGTCTGAATAATTCAAAACTTGTTTTTGAAGACATTGAATACGTCCCTGGAGGTCACTGGAAGCCTAAACATTCCACGGACCGGTCAAAGGTAAGAATATTATGTGATTTACTTTGGAGAGGTAAGTGGATTGCGGGTCAAGTTCGTGAATATATGATTAGTACTATAGAGGGGGGGGGGGGTCAGAATGTAAATGCACATTTTATTAATGAATTCCGCGCGATGCTTTGAGTTATGGAAACAGGGGCAAACAATGGAGTTTTGTCATCGGGATATAATTTGCTTTGAATCTTGATGTCATACATAACATCATGACCTCATAATGGCATCATTGGAATAACCGCACATGCCAGTAGGGTAGAAGTGGGGGAATATTCCCGTTCTGAACGGAAGAGACACCGTAGCTGCATGTGGGAAAGATGAATGGAGATGTGAGAACGCGATCCCCTCCCCCAATCTTGTATAACACATTAGGGCCGGCGTGGTGACGCCGAACGTCGACTCGTCCTTACCCAATTAACAATGTGCATTCCTTTTCCTCCATGAACAATAACAAGTGATGGGTCTACCAATACCCGTGCCTGTATGGTTAAATGGGAAATCTTGCATTTTAACACTTATATCGATATCTCACATCATTCAATACAAATTCAGGGCACTGATTACGCAATCATAACAAATGCATATACTACCCCCTGTTATTATTTCTATGTTGACAAGATCATGTTTAATTGATTATGACTTCATAAGGACAGAAACCGTGTGTTAAAACGTTCCTAGACTGGTGACTAATATGGCAGAACTTTTTGTTTTGTAGTACGGATGGCATATGTGGCTGGGAAGCTGAGACAACCTACAATCATATAACTGTGATAATAACAATCGCTATCCATCGTAACGTAACCACTGTGGGAGTGCACCACCCGTGCCGAAAAGGTTCACTGCATATGAAAGCACTGTAATATTGTAGTAATATTGCATATAGGCCTATGCCCGTATGCTATAACACTCTAATACATGTTAAAATTTTGTGCTTACGGAAGCTATCCTGTGTTAAAAGTTTGATTGTTTGCTGTTTCCTCAAACGACTGAACAATTGAGTCTGTGTAAAGACAGCGAGAACACTCGAAACACAACCCACCAGATCGATGGAGTATACAGCAATATCGTCAGCGATCTCCGGGTTTCCCCATATTTCTCCATACTTCTCCATATTTCTCCATACTTCTCCATTCTCCATATTTCCATAAAACTCCTCATTCCAGAGCAGAAAGATGAACATTAAGCGGTTCTCTTGAGTTGTCACGCTCAACAGCCCATATTTTTGTGGCTTCCAAAAGCCACTCGAATTTAACATGTGTTGGAGTGTTATAACACAGAGGCATATGATATATGCTCACCGTTCTTATAAATAACATGTTAAAGCAGGAGAGGCTTTCGGCACGGGTCGAGTGCATGCTTTTGACTACTGCTGCTGTGTCGTGCAATGTATGTGTAATTTTAGATACTTCAATTAGATCTTCAATTAACGTTGCTGTAAAAGTGTACCAAACTCATCACTTTTATTTATAATGTTTTTTTCTACTTAACCACAGGTGGCTATAGTGATCCCATTTCGTGACCGAGTACCAATGATGGGAATATTCCTACGTCATATGGTTCCCTTCATTCTTCGACAGAGGTTGGAATTCGGGATTTTCATCGTCAATCAGGTTTGTTCTATTCGGCTTAATATCCTTGATATCGTAATAGAATTATCTGTCCAAAACAAAAACCAACAACCCGTGTAATAATACTCTGATCAAGAATTCAACCATGGCAAACAGTGATACCACCCAGGCAACGTGTCTCCATTCGTATCCTTCCTGCAGAAGTCTATGTGATCTTTACTGCAACTGTTTGCAGGTGAATCCAATTCATATGGCTATTCAAAAGAATCACCCAGCCCTCTATAGAATTATATTGTTTATTTGTATTTTGCTGGATGTTACTATGGAGCCCTCGATCTGAATAACAATACGCACCCATGCGACCTCTAATTTGCAATGACTGGGTGATTGTGGGGCGCACTGCTGGTGGCTGGCTGAATGCCCACGAATAGATTCCTGAGTGAAGTTCCCCCCCCCCCCAGCTCACCGCGGAATTAAAGCGATTTGTATGGTTAGGAGGAACAAAGGTTTTATGAATCGTTAACACCAGAAAGGAAATATTGTATTAATCATTCTGACCTAGATTTCCTGTTCAACTCAATTTCGTTTTAATGCACATCAATGCAAAATCCTCCATTTTGGAAGATACAGTCAGGATTCGTGTATTCTATGGTAGTGGATGATGTAGCAGATATTAAGTTATCTAACCGGTTGATGCTTTTGAAAAAGATCTGGATGTCACTTTTCTAATCTCTCTACTATTTGCATATAATACATTCTATTAACTCGCATATAAGTTCTAGTGTAGCCAAGGCACAGAACGTACTTTGGACTACATCAATATTATATGAAGAATATGAAACTAATTACAAATCAATGGTTAGACCAATCATTGAGTACGCTACCCGTGTGTGATCTCCCTATTTAATTGAAAAAGTCCAGAGACGAACCACAAAATCAGTTAAGGGTATTCGTCATTTGTCTAGTTATGATACCAAATATTAATTGCCTTATGATATTGTTATGGCACAGCCAGTGAATGATTTTAGGTCCAGACGCCATGGTCTACACATGTGCCCATTATCCAGTATTATTTGCTATTTAGCGAAAACGCAAATAAAACATAATATCCACTATCCACCGGCTCACGCTCCGGGGAGAGAGGAGCCCCAGAATTCTCAGATTTCTCAAAACTGAATATAAGAAATATTCGCTCCGATCGTTTTCATCTTTCAGACGGATAAGCTTAAATTTAATCGAGGTATGCTGACTAATGTCGGTTATTTAACGGCCCTCCGGTTTGAAGATTGGGATTGTATTATTATGCACGACATCGACTTATTACCTCGCTTTGACGCCAACTCCTACACTTGCAAGAACATGCCGCGTCATTTTCTCAGCGGATTTACCAAAAGAAAGTAAGTTTTTATGTGTAACAGTTCATTCAATTAAAAACTTAATTAGAATTACAACCCTCTGCTTAAAAGGGATCTATACTGCGACTGAAGAAGGTTCGCCGACGGAGCTCCCCTTTGTATTTTTGTTGTGATATTTTCCAATATATGAAGTCTGTATAGGCCTACACTAAGTCTCTGTCATGAAGGGGTTTATCAGTGATCAAGTATTTGAATTAGTGAAAGCGTGGGACTCGTCCTCAACAGACTACGCAGTACTGTTAGCTTCCTATCGTAAACTGTGTTCTTTCTTTCATATAAACTAAACAAAGTTGTAACCAAAACAATACACGCATGGTAGGCCTGCATGGACGATAGATGAATCAGAAATAGCAGACTTCATTTTCGAGCCTTGTCTCTTGCAAGACTAGTGCTAAACAAAAAGTAACAAAAAGAGTTTAAATTACGCTTCAAGGAAAATTGTCTCCTACTTGTATAAGTAAGTTTGTTGGAATCTAATTATAATTGCAGTAAATATAATATTTCAGGGTGTGCTTAAACATTAGTATATTCTTGCATTATGCTGATTTGATTTGGGAAGGGGTTCCAAAATGTTTCACAGAGATTTTCCGTTTGATGAAATCGCGTCCTACCTTCACAAATCATTATGTGGGTGGTGACCACGAATTAATGTATACATGGCATTCGAGTTGATATTAGTAAAGCTCATACATAGGTAGGTTGGTCAGTGAATGGAATAAATAAGCAATATTTGTACGGTAGGCCCCTAAGCATCATTACAAATAATCAGAACCGCGCATTTCTTAACTAAAATAAGATCATGTAATGTTGCACTATATATTATTAGCAGTTCATAAATGAGTGTTTTATCAATATTTACGACGTGGAAAAGGGGTCATTTATTTCCAAAAAGTAACTTGGTTTTAGATATATTAAGGGATAATTTATTCGCTCTTAGCAATATTGGAAGCTCACTTTCTCTTTCTGAAACAAGACTGAAATATCTTCAGAACCATTGTAACATAGATATTGAGGTAAGGCTTAAATTAATCTAGGGAAACGCTGCAGACGTTATATATATTATATATATATATATATATATATAAACATTCAAAAGAATAGTGTGATCAATGTTTCAAGAGGTCGATTAACATGTTCTTATAAATGCCATCTGAACTGGTAGTAACAAGTCTTTCCGAAACCAAATTGGAAAAAAGGGTATTTCAATCGCCTTAGAGATTCTCGGAATCAGATTAGATATAGGTAAATTATTTAGTCTATTAGTTTGTACATCACCGCTCTTAAGAAAATAGCACCGCATGTTTTGCCAATTTCTTACCACAAGGAATATACTAGAAGATGATGTATTCAGTATGTGCTTAACAATGGTGTCCCCTGTTTGCTTTAGTTTATTAACTGTAAAAGAGTCACGACCTGGACTTCATGGCAGTCGGTAACCTCGTTTTCCCATATAGGAAACAAGTAGGAAGGTGTCTTTAATTGATACTTTTATTCCTCAATATAGACCATGGTGTGTACGGCCCGGAATCTTTTCAAGACATAATACAGCAATAGTTGAAAAATAATTGTCTTCATCAATATTTTGATTACATATTACACCATTAATCGTACTTTATTTCTGTCTCAGTTGAATTTGAATCTGATCACTGTAATAAATTTACTATGCACTCGTGATTACATGCTAGCCAGAATACTATTAAGATGAACAAATTTATCTTCCTTTTCGATATGCGGCATTATTCTGCTTGAATCTTACGATTGTTTTCTTTCAAATTGACCTAAACAATATTTACGACGTGGAAAAGGGGTCATTTATTTCCAAAAAGTAACTTGGTTTTAGATATATTAAGGGATAATTTA
>JAODAG010034475.1:0-17449 GCA_027574785.1 Orphnurgus asper | reverse complement strand
CTTCCTAGTGTTTCTGAGGTATAGGATCAAAATTAAAGCAAACGAGTTCTTTTCATTATTTTTGGTTCAAAACGTTGCCCATAACCCTTGACCCTCGCAGAGACCCGTCCATGCATGCAGCCTCCTGTCGATTAACGATCGCCCGAGAGCGGAGGGGGAAAAAAAAAACAACGGGCAGTAGTAAAGCAGCAGCCCAGCGACGACCTCCGGGTTGAACGCCTCGTTTGTTACAGCTTCTCGCCAGGTCGCTGGAAGGTCAAGTTCTAACGGGGGGGGGGGGACCATATTTCAGCCTACAGTACCTCTCCTGCGTACGTCGGTGGCGATATCTGTCCGCTTTTATAGAACGAATCCCGAGAACACCCCTCCCCCTACGAAGTTCGACGAGGGTGCGCGGCTAGCCGAAATAGGGGAGAGTGGGAGTCAACGGCCTATGTCTCCGAGTGCGTGGGTGGCTTAATTGATTAATTAAAAGGGTACCAAACCGTTCGCTAAATGTACTACTACTACCAGTTGCAACATGATTTGCAATGCATGTATACTTGCAAGGCTGTACGACACAGGTATAGTAGACAGAGGTCGATGCTCAACTCGTTAGAATTGATTTTCTAAAAAAAAATAAAAATAAATTGATTTCTCCGTTAACGTACGTCACTTTTAAAAAACGAAGGACGAGTTTCACTTTGGGGAAATGCGGTAAGAAACGATGCAGTATATTTTCCCTCTTTTCTTGGACTGAAGTCCATAATAAAATCCTTGCACCTTTTATTTTACGATGTACGCAGTCCAAGATTAAAAGGTACGCTAGAGCAACGGCCGGTTTCCGTGTGGTCTGTGTATTTTAAATACAGATTTGATTGCACATGGAGGACAAATTCTCAACATATCTTAAAAATGTATATCAATAATCAGTTTCAGCTAATCATAATGGCATCCTAGCTATGATAATAAACTTCTAGTGCAGCTGACATGATGTGTGATCATTTCTATTGGGACTGGGGGGGGTGGGGGAACGTTTGTTAAAGATCCTGAACATATTTCACGTTACAAATATTGATAAATAAGAATTCCAACAATCATTTATTGGAATTCTTATTTATGACATCTATGACATCCCCAACTTACCAAACAGCAAAGGTCATTTGTAAAATAGGTTAATTTAATTATTTTAATGTGTGTTTTATGGACTAGTAAATCTATTTAGGTGTCTGGCAACTGCTTTCAAGAAATACCAAACGTCCTTTCAAGTTTCAGCTGTTGTTTGGGTATCAATGTCATATCCCTGATCGGAGCTTATAGCACTCCTTGCCTAGTCAACCAGCAACTTAGGATTGGAAATGTACAGTGTACAGTCATAGCCAGATGATTCATAGATGATTAGGGGTGGGATGAGGACCAAAATGTTCTAAAATAATGTATAATTTTAAGATCACCTATGTATAAAATTTTGAAATGGCACCGATAGATACGGTATGCCGCTATCAACATGCAGCAAAATGTAATATTAATATCATGTTAATAGTAGGCTCATTGTCTGCAATAATAAGTGCTTGACATTTAGAAAAAGAAAAGGTAGCAGAACATGGGGGAGTAAGACTGGTTACAAAATTTATGAGATGGTATAAATCACTCCTGAGTGTTGCGATTCCAGATTCCAGTGTATATTTTATGGTATGAAATGATAGCCAAATGAATTATTATAATAAAGGCAGTGGCTATTTCAGTGAAGAAAATGTCTGAACGTATGTTTATAAATTTTTAAGTGTTATCGATTAAGTTATATTTCACGATGTTCCATTGTGCTCGTAAATAATAACTCTCCTGGCTGTTCCAGCCGTGACTTCAACCATGATGGGAATTAAACATGTAAGGCATGGTTTGCCTTAATTTATGGCAATTCAACAAATTGTTGCCAATTAGAAGCTAGCTTGGCTGGACTCTGAGATAGAAAACCCTAATAATATCCCATAAGGTCAAAGGTCTCCCAGTCCCAGCATGCTAACAAGGTCTCGGTGTACACTTCTATCTGTTTCAGTGTCTATGGCAGCAATTTGGTAGTGTAGTCTCTCCCCACATCCTTCCCCCAGACCTTTTTCTTTCTTTCACCCTTCCCATCACCTCCATTTCCCTTCCCCTTCACACTTCCTATCCTCTTCTCCCTCCCATTCACCCCTTCTTCAGTTCCTCTCTCACCTATCCTTCCAATCTTTGCCCATTGCATTTACCCTTCCCAGTCCTCTTCTCCTGTATCCCTCTATCACTTATCACCTCCCTCTCCTTCTACTCCTCCCTCACCACTGTCCTCACATCACCCTCACACCTCCTTTCACCTTCACCCCTACCTTTATCTTCAACCCCTACTGTCATCCTCATTTTCCCTCCCTCCACCCTAGGGGGTGTAAAAGAAGAGTGAACCTGGAAGCTTAATTAAGCAGTTTTCTCTGCTGGACCAAATAAGTATTAAAAGAGCGCCATCTCCAATGATGAGCAGCAACAAGCTCACGGGAGGATGGTTTATTTTAATTATAATAATATTATTATTATTATTATTATTATTATTAATATTATTAATATTATTATTATTATTAGTTTTATTATGCTTTCCATGTTTTGTACAGAATTATCATTACGTTTTCCATGTCTTGGTACTGAATTATTATTATTACGTTTTCCATGTTTTGTACTGAATTATTATTATGTTTTCCTCGGTTTGTGCCATGGTTGCACTGGTACGCAGTGTGGTTGCGCAGGTAGATGAGATGCCACTGGTTTTTCGAAAGCCTTGTCCTGCAATGTATGTTGCAAACATGTAATTCCCCCTGTCAATTCCCCTTCCCCTCCAAAAAAAAAACCCAAAAGATACATTGTTAACTTGTTAAAAAGAAATTTATGTTTGGTTTCCTTCTTTCCTAAAGGAAATTTCAACCTCTTGAAAATTCAGCAAAATTTGAAGACAGCTCAAGTGGTCCTTATCATGCCAGTTTTTAAGGCTGTATGTAGTACAGTTCATTGTGACAAAAACTCTCAAATCTGGCAAGAAAATAAACCATTTCTGGTAACTCTACAAAAACAACTTAGAGGGCAGTATATAATGTTATCACCAGCAAATGACTCCCAGAAGATTCAGTTGTTATTCTCTGATAATTCTAGGGTTAGTCTGTCCTTGCGATACAACTTGGAAAATAGAATGTCTGTAAACCATTGGGTGTAATTTTACCCTCTGAGCTTTTTGAGAAAAGTGTCAAAACCATGGAACAAACTTTTCAAAATAATTTTGGTCAAATGGTTGGTATGAAGGAAAATATCCAGTATAATGATTTCTTGAACAAGGTGAAATCATAACTAGACAGACTTAAACTTATGAAGAAAAGTGACTGGCATATCAAGTTACAATTGAGAATGTTTCAGAGTATGATGATTTCTTCAACAAGTTGAAATCTTTACTAGAAATTCTTAACTTATGAAGAAAAGTGACTGGCATATCAAGTTACAATGGATAACGTTTCAATGAATTAAACGTTTCAAACAGGAAGAAATCTACGATTCAAGAAGTAGTACGTAGCGTTACCCCTTTTCCAGCCTTCCTCATTTTACAACTCGCTGAAGCAGGTCGACAACTTGCAATCGAATTATTTGATACTTACGAGCACGAAAATTTGTCATTTTAACGTTTTGCTTGACGGGCAAAGAAAACAACAATAACGGCTTACGGAATAGGACTCATAGCGACGACGATATTCAAATTCGGTTACGGGATACTCCTGAGGGCCAAACGTGAGCGGATAAGCAGGAAGAAAACCCCTTCCAACGACCCAAATTTACGGCACCTGCCCACTCGAAAACGATCTCCCCGACGACGAAGAAAATTATGACGACTAATAGTCGAAAGATATTCTTTCGCCAGTTGTTTTTTTCCCCCTCTCTAGACGTTCTGCTGAGTAATCGGGGATAAATTTAGCCAGTCGAGTAACCTTGGAGCCAAACCGAGGCTGACTCAAGTCTACCGAATGGAAATTCCTTTTTCCACAAATCGGATGATTCATAATTTTGCCGCGAAGAAAAACTTTTCGAGAAAATCGTCGATCGCCGTGGAGAGTCGCGAACTGGTCACGATGACCATCAGGGGGGAGAAACACAAAATATCAGATCCTCGGCGTAAATGCGATACGGAGCTGATACCCACCAAAAGGTGGGACGTGTCTTCCAAGGGCTGGACCTTCGAAGGACAACGTGCATTGTTTTGGTGGGGGGGGCATGTTGTCTCTTGAGCAATAGTTTAGTACAGCCCTGTTAAAAGAAAGAACGTAGAAAAGTATATCAAAGACTCAAAATAGCCATCAAGTTTGAAGTCGAACTTTCAGGACCACTCGATTGTCATCAACTTTTAAATGAGAAATAAGACGTGTATCTCTCGAGTAACATATTTCAGCGAGACAAGATTTACAACAGTTATTGATCGTGGTAATAGCTGGTCCATTGTTTACTCCAGACAGATGTGAAATTGCACGGAGATAATATGCTAGAAGAAGCTAGCTTTAAAGAAGTTGATTTCACATGGATTACAGAGAAAATTTAGGGAGTTGTTCCTCCTGTTCTGACAAGAGCAAGAAGGTCGAACTCAGCTAAAGATGGGCTCTGAAAATCTAATTTAAAGGAGCTAATTAGCACACAAAGAAGATAATGAATGGACAATGTTTATGTACTGACTGCTTAGCTTGCCTAAGGGGAACTATAACAGCAACAGGAAGAGTTTTAAGACCCTTAATGTTTTACACAGAGGTTGGGAACAACAAGATTAGGATGATGTTTATGACCCCCTGAAGCAAGGTTCAGCTTTACAGCTTTTGATGTTACCACATATGAGCCCCCATACTGAGTGATTATATAATTAGTTGACTGTAGGATAGTCATGGGTTATATAGGCTTGTGGAAACATTTAGCAGTTTTAAACATTCCCAAATTTGGAGCCTGTTTGCCCCTTGAATCCCCAAGATTAAATTTTCCCCTGGTTCCTGTATAGGGTCAAAGTTTATGTACAACATCCCCAATAAAGCCCAAAGCCCCCCCCTTGGGCCCTTGGGGACGGATAATGAAATGGAATGAAAAACTTTGAACTTTGATGAATTATTTGTCACATTAGTACCTATAGAAGGATATTTGGGAGCTAACACTGTTTTTCCATTTAAAGAAGTCGTCATGACGACAACCCTGCTCAGGTGCTGGATGCTGGCAGCAAGGACTCTAGTAGCAACGCTACGAATGAAGAATTAGTCGCCGCGGAAGCAAATTGAGATTTTGAAATGCAATTTTTATATAGAATTGTTAATTATTATTTATAAAGGGTGTAGGCTACGCTTGATGTAACGTATTCCATTATTCTTGGAAACCACGGTATTTTAGCAGCGTGTTGTGCCGGAACTAATTGTTTTTGCAGCTAGGAGCTTGCAACCTGTGAACTGACAATATATATACGTATAGCGTTTTTTTTTATCAGCGAACCGTCACATTCCAAGACACACTCTCGAGTTCTGTTTAAACATGGCACGATGACTCCCCAATAAGTGCAGCAAGGTTTTGGTCTCTCCGATATCGATATCACGTTACTCTCCCCGGTATTCGATCGAAGAGAATCGGGTAATTACTCCAGTATCGGCTGTTTGTTCGAATTCATCAATAACTGGGTTTTTCCAGCTACGTAACGTCTGCCCCCTCCGGTTTTGGCCCTAATTGCAAGAGTAAACCCATTTTTTTTTCCCCAGGACAATTGTCTAATAGGTTGTGGTATGGTTCCTCCAGTATCCAGAAAAATATTTTAAAAAAAGTGAGTAATTTTCTACTCGTTTCCTTCGTCGACAGATCGTATCTTCGTGGACGGAGCCCTCCCTTAATCAAACGTCGAATCAT
Organism: Orphnurgus asper; assembly: GCA_027574785.1. Classification (NCBI taxonomy): domain Eukaryota; kingdom Metazoa; phylum Echinodermata; class Holothuroidea; order Elasipodida; family Deimatidae; genus Orphnurgus; species Orphnurgus asper. The sequence continues at coordinate 11,545 of JAODAG010034475.1, read as the reverse complement.
GGATTGACACAAGAGGATCGCGTTTCCTCCACGCTACATCTGGCTGATTGCTCAGCATCCGCTGGAGTCTTTTCTTTCAACTTCCTGCCTTCCCCTCTTCTTTTTTTTTCCCACCGGTAAGAGAGACTTTAATATACTTTCTTCTGAAAGAGTTTCTTTTTTTCTTTCTTTTTTATGAAAAGCTGTCCATTTTTTTTTAAATTGATTTGTTAAACATATATATTTTATGAGGAGCTCCAAGGCAACGGAACTTCGTCGTCCGAAGAATAGAAAATCGTTACTTTTTCTTGTTCGACGGTATACATCGGGGCATGCACGGGCTCACGGAGGCAATTTTCAACTTAAAACGTCCTGTATTTTTTCGTTTACTCATCTCGACTTGAATTTCCCCGGTCTTCATCTCTGAAAGGAAATTGCTTGGTTTTTTATTTTTTTTTGGTGCAAATAGCAGAGTGCAGTTTGCCGTTAGAACTTATTTGTGTCCTGTTAATTAAAGAGCACTTTATTTAATGGTCTCGTAGGGTAACATTCTTGGCCGTTAGTGAGATAGAATGGTGAAGTCGTTTCAGCGAAAATTAAGGCCGAGCATTTTGCAATCAGTACGTTTAGCCCCGGGTCTTGCTGACCGCTGCTCTTTCATTTTTCTTTCTAGAGCAAAATTTCTGCAACCGTCACTGATATTGACCCTTAACTCCCCCCTCCCCACAATCCGAAGTGTATGAGGCGCCGTCTTAGTGAACCTGTACATGCGTGTATAGCCTCCAGGATTTCATAGTTAGGTATAGGACCGCGAGTGTCTTCCGATTGCATCATAGCCGCCATGGCATATCCGGTCGTCGAAGTGCTAACAATTTTGCGACCTTTAGCAGCGCGGACTTTCGAGGCTCGCGTGGACCGTACGTTTGTCGCTGGTCTCGCCAGGCGGCTCGAAGCGTATCTGCAGTACGTGCCGCACACGGACCGCTTGGTAGTTTTAAGGACTAACAGACATAGGAACTCATTCCACAGTCTGCTAGATTGTCGCTCGTAGTGTAGCGTTCCAGAGAGGAGACCTTCAGGCCTATTGACAGCGTTCCGGATAGGAGATCTAAGGCCAAACACCTGACAACCACACTTCCCTAGGCTGGATGTATTTGTCAGGTATGAATATATGTTCATTCAGGGCGGTCGGTGACTCACCGTGGACTTTGCGGTGACATAAAAATCTGAACAGGGCACGGATTGCCTTCGTATGAACTACGTCAGAGTTGGGGATCATTCGCACTGCCTGACTTATCAATTTGGGAGGGGGAAGGGGGTGGGGTGGGGCACATGCTTTTTAGCGTCATAGAATATTACCCAAGGAACATCGACAGGTGCAGAAGTTCAATGTATTAAATCAAACAAGGCCATGTTTGGTATAGCCTATATTCTTCATGTAAGACCACCTCAAATATAGGCAACATACATGAGTATATGTATAAGTTAGTGGATAGGCTATACACACATGTACATATGCGGTGGTCTTGCATGAAGTGCACACCACATGTTTTTGGAGGCAAATGAAGTGATGAGTGATGAATCCTTTTCCAAGTTGTTTGCAGCCTCACTTCCGCCACCCCCAAATTGGTAGATTATTCATATACCTATAGTAGCCTAGACAACCTTATTCAAGCAGCGATCTTAAACATGAAAGAAAGTACCTGATTTGGACAAAAACCTCTAGGCAAGACTAGCTGCTTGGTCTTTGTGCCTTCATCAGAGTGCTTTCATCACACATCCATCCATAAATAAATATCATCTTCATGTAACTAAAAGCCTTAAATTCTGTAATAGATGTTAAAAAAAAAATCCCAACCCCAGACCTGTTTATGTATCACCTTGGTAACCATATTCTTTGTTCTTAAGACAGTGAAAGGTCATGCCTTCATCAAGTGTAAAGAGGTCATAATACTAGTCTAGTGTGCCATGTCACGTCTTCTATACTGGGACTCCAACTCCCCTCCCTTATCACACATTTCCAGAGGTATTGTTTGCCCTTCTACTTGGTTCTATATTTGTAATATTATCTTTTGATGTATAATGTTTATCTGTTTGAACATTCCCATGAAAGTGAATATTTTTTCTTCTTCTTCTATCTTTCCCCTCTCTCTCTACCTCTCTTTTTTTTCCCCCACATAGCCCAATGGACAGCTTTACCCTCTCTATACAATAATAGGCTGAATTTAGTACTAGTACTAGTAGTAGTAGTTAGGATCAACATACCAAGAACCACTGATAAAACTGGTATTTGGGGTATCAACAGTTGGTTGGGCTTTATGGGGTGTTGACAGATGCTCCACAGACAAGGGAGCTTAAAGTTGTCCTTTGACCATAGTGGGGGGATTACTCATGCTCAAACCTTGCTCGGCAGGATCCAAACTAACCAATCCCATTGCCTGAAAGTAGTAGTAGTATTAATATTACCCCTCTTCTTCCTCTGGAATTTGGAAAGTGGCAAGTGGCAAAGTGACAATTTACGAGGAATATGGTTTCCGTGCGCGTACCAAGTGTCTCCCAATGATAAGTAACACTAACATTTGTTGTTAGATACCCGTCTCCCGTGTTCTGTTAATACTAGAGCAGTGTATGCTGGGAATGTGGGTATTGTCAGTTACGCAGCAGCAGCACGTGTGTTTGTCCTGTATTCGTCGCTTGTTACCACCAGACCACAGTGGTGCTCCTGGATTAAAAACTTCGAATTGTTTGAAGAAGTTTGAGCTTTGTTTGCTTGACCCTATCAGTATCATCATGAGAAGATAAGGATTTCAGTTTCAACTTTCATGCACCATCCCATTTGCTCTAGTGTAAACGTTTTTGCATAAGTAGTACAGTTTCTTCCGACTAGATTATACTAGAACTAATTAGAACTGGTTACTTAAACTTAAAGTTAATATTACTAAATACTAGTACTAACTATTATTAAGTTGAGTATTGTTTTGTCCTGTGTGGATCCACCCGCCGTCTGTTCAGTCGTAATCTCTTGATCGACATCTTCTCAGGATCAACGTTTTCCGTTGCTGAAGCTTTCCAGCTCTTTGGGATTTACATGGTTTTTGACAAGGGGATTAACATTTGAAAGTACTAGTACAGTAGTGTTATTACTGCCCTAGTTTGCTATTTTCGTCCATGGACTCTGCAGAATAGTGTCTCAACTAGCTGCGTTACTGCGGTGACTGACGATATCGCAATCAAAGAAGTTACTGTTGAGTAAGTAATATTAATAATCAATTAGTATGAAAAATAGACTGGCCAAAAACTAAATAAAAATGGCTTCCTTGCTTTTAACTTTTGAAAATGGCAAAAATTCAATTTGAAAAGATGTGTATATTCAAATTCATCATTCATAGTTCATAGTAATCATAGTAATCATAGTCTCTTACAAATTATTTTTTGGAAATTGCATACTTTCAGGAGAATAGTTAATAGTTATAATAATTAATAGTAATCATAATAATAGTAATAATAATAATATGAATAATTATAATAAATAGTCTAGTTACTCAACCAATAAGTTGCTCAAACTCAAACAAAGTAGCACTTTGCACAGGTGAGCAGGACAAACAAGCCAAAGAGCAAGGCAGTCACATTAATGATCGGCATGACAGCAGGACAACTGTCTCTTATCGAAACCGTCTTCTGGAAAACGAAAGGAGAAAAGAACGTAGGCCATGTAAAGCAAATAGTAAAATACAATAAATTTAAGGATCATCCATTTGCGACTTGATTTCATTACAATCACAATGACTGAGTGAGGGGAGGGCATGACACCAGAACACTATTGGAATTGTTCATTTAAATATAAAACTATAACGATATATAAAGCAAATTAGTTATAACTAGACTAAAACAATTGAGAAGATCTTCTATAGTAAAACAGTAATTAGTAAGTATCATTTACGGTCTCTCTCGTCTGTGTACCGTACGTTATGGTTATGAATGCGACATTACATGAGGAAATCTTCTTTCTTGCTCGATATACCGGTACTTAGTTCTTGCTAACAAGTAACATTAGTAACAACTTAGTAGTAGTAATTAGTACAGTAGTAACATAACAATTAGATCCTGACCAAAAGTTACTGATGTCGATATAGAATCCAAACTTTTTAAAGATTTCTCCTAAGACAACTTACTACGGTAACTAGTTAAATTAAACTAGTTCCAGCTTAGAAGTTAGAACTATACACTGGACAATACTAGTAGTACTAGTGCTACTGCCTGGGCTAGGTGTAGGTATGAACTAGCATGATTAAACTGCAGATTTAAATTACTCGGGACTAATGTTAAGAACTCTGTTACTTGGTAGTGTTACAACTAACGTCACATTTTGGATATATAGATTGCTAGGAAAAATTTCCAATTCATAATTTAATTTCATACTGTACCTTACTAATAAAGTATAATACAGGTTAAACTGGTTACGTGATTGTTTTCTACAGAGATGGAAATTACTAGACCAGAGTATAGTAAAAATTTTAATAGACAGTTTATGTTTTCCTATCAATCCCATTAATATTTTATAATATGCTTATACTAAGGTACACCACCCATGATATAATAATAATGCATTGTACAGGTTACAATTATTGTATTTCTTAGTAATCTTGTTGGTTTTGGAAATTTCTCCTAGCAATCCATTTCTTAACAATAACAATCTATATAATAACATAAATATGGTACATTGTGGTAGTTTGTTGAAATGAACAAAGATGTCAATTTACAAAAATAATCCATTCACAGAATTCCACATAATGCTATACGACATCCCCACGAAGAGATGAGATTTATACTAAGGACCACAAGGGAATGTCATTTACCACTTATTGATTATTATGCTACATTTCTTTTCCTTTTTGGGAAGGGGATGGGGATATAGAGAGGATAGAAAGGGGACACAACTAAAATGATTGATATGCTGTAGAAAAACTGATGTTGAATTTCTTTATTTATATTTTTTTGGGAGGGGGAAACTATATCAATTTATGAGCTGGTATGGTATAGTTATACGTACAACTACAAGTTTTGAAGTTTTTTGTTTTGTTTTTGTTTTATTGCAACAGGGAAGGTAGATTTTTCTTTAGTAATATTTATCGCTTTACAGTGAACGAATGAATTGTCATGCAGTCCGTTACAATGCCAGGATATGTATTAAATCTAACTATACAGTATACTGTCTAACTACAATAGAGCATCGCACATTCACAGTAACTATACATATACTTTGTTATTTTCAAGAAAAAAAAGCTATATAATATAGGCTAACTAAGTTAAAGTAATAATATTTGGCTGCCTTGATACAACTTTTGACAGTTTTATTCTGATGCATCAGGGATGGATGATTCTTCTTTAGTAATAATAATGTATTTACTGTTGTACATCGCCTACATTTCCTCCCCCGTTTCCTTCGGATATGAGATTTATATCCTTCGGTCCATGCAATGCTGGGGATATTTTAATCTAATCACTGACTATAGAGCATCATTCGCAGTTAACTAGTAGTAGTAAGTATACTTTGTGCTCTTTTGAGAAAAAGATTGTGGACTGGCTAGTTTCATACAACTTCCGACAGTTTTATTCTGTTACATCAGGGTATGGATGATTCTTATTTTACTAATATATTTACTGCTTTCTTTTCCTTTTTCAAGTCTTTGGGCATACATTTATTTTGTGGCTTATGATATCCTGCAGTCCGCCTTGACGTTGTATGGAATATGTAAATGCTAGGCTAGGTAGGGTGTGAGTAATCCAAATACTGACGATTGTGGTGATCACAGAAAACTGTACCGTGACCCTACAGTTACTCATAACAAACAACATGACTTCCATCTTAATATGCATAGCTCTCTAGTCAGCATTCGTGTTAAAATATTTAGAATAACGAGGACGAAAAAAGTTGGCCTTGTAGAATTAATATCCATGCAAATATACCTGATGAAGTCGGATCTAATTTCTTTGTCTGCCAGGTCTCGGATAACATTATCATATCGTTATTTAGGATCATACCGAGGCTTTAGGTTTCGTCGTCGAAGTTATTTAAATTTTCCTACGTTTGTAAATACTCGAAAACGGTATTCTCCGGGTTCTCGGATTTGTCATTGCATTATATTAAAATAGTTTGTAATACCGGGCTCGGGGAAAAACGGCTTAAAAAGCAATGATTCACTTTTTACTATATAAGTTGAATCATGTCTTTATAAGTCCTCGATAATACGAGAGCATCTTTTTTTTCAGTATCCAATAATTATTGATCAATTTGGGACGGAATCGATGATGGAGAATTGACGAAAACGACTTTTGCAGTACTTTAAGTACAAGTATTTTATTAGCCTGAGTAAACTTACAGATATTTTAAATTAGGCTATATGCTAAGGATCCATGCTACATCTAAACTGATATTCTTATTTTAATGTTTAAAGCAGTTTGGATCCATGGTTTACAGTCAGTTCATACAACTGAAAATTAGTCTTGTCACAATAGTAGTACTGGCACAGTATATCTATTATCAGTGGTAGTACATGTATAGGCCTACCAGTAGTTGTACTAGGCTATACACTGGTAGTATAATATACTACTAATGGTACTAGCAGCATACTAGTAGTAGTAGTACTAATATACTAGTATACATTTAAATTTTCCTACGTTTGTAAATACTCGAAAACGGTATTCTCCGGGTTCTCGGATTTGTCATTGCATTATATTAAAATAGTTTGTAATACCGGGCTCGGGGAAAAACGGCTTAAAAAGCAATGATTCACTTTTTACTATATAAGTTGAATCATGTCTTTATAAGTCCTCGATAATACGAGAGCATCTTTTTTTTCAGTATCCAATAATTATTGATCAATTTGGGACGGAATCGATGATGGAGAATTGACGAAAACGACTTTTGCAGTACTTTAAGTACAAGTATTTTATTAGCCTGAGTAAACTTACAGATATTTTAAATTAGGCTATATGCTAAGGATCCATGCTACATCTAAACTGATATTCTTATTTTAATGTTTAAAGCAGTTTGGATCCATGGTTTACAGTCAGTTCATACAACTGAAAATTAGTCTTGTCACAATAGTAGTACTGGCACAGTATATCTATTATCAGTGGTAGTACATGTATAGGCCTACCAGTAGTTGTACTAGGCTATACACTGGTAGTATAATATACTACTAATGGTACTAGCAGCATACTAGTAGTAGTAGTACTAGTATACTAGTACTACTACTATTACTATACTTCTAGTACTACTAGTAGTATAGTACCGTATTAGTTACTATTAATTCTTGATGGTTGGACCGTTTTTAAGCAATTTCACATATCTGCATATTTTTTATAAGTTAAAGTTTCTGGCATTACGAATATACCTGCTGTAGTAGAGATTTGCACAAATAAATAGCGACTTCACTTTGCCAAACTAAGTAAAAGGTGTGCGTATGTATGCATGTGTGTAGGCTGGATGTGGCTTATGTCATATTAATTAGCCTGTAATTAAGCACTTAAACTTTTAACTAAGTTAGCGATGATTCACTCTTCTTTTGAGTTTAGACCTGCTCAGAGGAGACTTAATTGTTCCCATTGTCTGAGTTGTAATTTTGTTGTTGTTGTAATTGGATCTTATAAAAAATAATCTTATTCTGTGTAAAATAATGCTAACAGCTACACTATGGTGCAGTAAATCCTAGTTTGACCACATTCAGCGAATTGTATAGCCTACAGCATTACAAATTTCCGCTTTATGCATTCCTTATAGCCAAGGGCTCTGAGATTCCTAACCCTTTTAATTTGTTTATGTTTGTTTATTCATTTGGAGCAATGGTGATAGAAACTGGATGGATACTATTTTATACTGATAAATCTGTAATTAGAGGTAATTAATTGTCTTGGTCAGGACAATCTCATGTGTGTGTAAGTTTTAAGTTCCAATTTCAGTCACAAACAGGAAATGATAATTGGGGGAAGAAAAAAAATACCCCCATTTAATTTGGTATGCTTGTACCTAGTACCTAGTAATCATGGTTGAGAGTTGAAAGAGAAAGACGACTGTGCTTCTGCTGCGCCACTACTCTCTCGTAATGTTTGAAAGAGCAGGCAGGGTGGACTTAGAGAATCGATTTCAATTTACGTTTTTGGCAGAGGAGACAGACTTGAAATTGGTTAAAGTTAATCCTTGGTATCTGGCTAGATTCACAAATCTTGAGTCTCAAATTTTTTTCCTGGCTTGGAAATGTGATTGATATTCGATACACCAGGGGAGAGTCAGTCCTGCTGAGTTATTTACTGTCAGAGATGGTAACATGTCTCATATTGTTTTTCCTTTTCTCCATCTCTTGAAGATGGACCCAACTGGGAAAACAGTTAAAAGGAAGTGTGGAGTAATTTACTTGCCAGCAACATGAACTATGTTTAATTTTTGTCTTGATTGAAATTATTAAAAGGAAGTGTGGAGTGATTACAATATGAAGTATGTATCAATTATGTCTTGATGAACTGGTTAAAAGAAAGTGTGAATTGATTACCAAACAATAATGTGAAATTATCCACCAGTAACAACATTAATTAAGTAGGCCTATATGTTTTATTCTCTATTGCTGAATTGTACCCTGGGTCATGCTTATTATCTTAAGCACATTTTTTTGAGTTTGTAGAGCAGTTGTATCACTCACAGTCACATGAATGAGTGTTTGTTTCCATAGGCACTGCCTTATATGCACCAGTTTGTTGCTATGTACCATGAACCAATGTTACATACTGAAATACATGTAAGTCTGCTCTGTCACATTGAGGTTTATTTTATAGGGAGGGGGAATGGCTACAATTTGACTATATATACTAAATTTTGCCACAAGTTTTCGTAAAGAACTCTGCTGGAGGGTGGACCCAGAAGTGGACGAAATTGGAAAATACAATTCATTGAGGTCCGTTTCACGCGGAATCTGAGAAGGGGAATCAGGAACGACTCCTGTGCTAGCTATTTCCCCAACGGTTTGTCCTTTGAATGCAGAGCGGGCGACCTTTGCGAATCCTGCCCTGGATATCTCGATCCTTATTATTTCAGAGTTGGATTTCAGAGTTCACATTCGGCTTCTGGGAAACCCGGACCCGATGATTATTGCAGCCAGAGGATTGAAGGATTTTAGTTGTTTCTAAACTCAGTGAAATTGGGGGGTTTTGTCATTTAAGGAAGGGAGTAGGAAGAGTTATATTTAAAAACTTTTTATAGGGTGTGTAGTATAGGGGTGTTATTGGGGAGGGGATAGGGGATAGGGCTCTCTAAAAATTTGCCAGGTCCCCCCCCCAAAAAAAAGCTGTCATGCTTAAATTTTCAAATATCTCAAGATCAATATTAACTGCATGGCTACCCCAAAGAAATTCTGTATGGAAATGTTTTTAATGAGCAGAATTACCATGGGAACCACAGCCATAAGTTTGAGAGTATGGGGAAGGAAGTTAGGAGGTGGTGGTAAATGCCATTTCATTTAAATGAAAAAATTTCCTTTCTTTGTTATTAAAAGTTGCTGCAAAGATAGAAACTTCAGAGTTGAATCTGGGGATTGTTCCGCCAACCAACCCACTCACCTATTTCTCTCTTGTTTCCAACAAAACTTATTATTCTCTCATATTCTGACATATATGACTTGCTCTAACTTAAGAGATTGGGAAAATATGAGAGGACCAGAAATTGCCACTGTGACATCTCCATCATCACCTCATGGAGGGTGGAGGAGAAAAGTGCTTTTTGGGGTCTAATGTTGACATCAAACTAAACTTTTTATAAACCATTCAAGCCAATATTCTTCCTCTCTGTGCTTATTATCCTTACTTTTTGTAAGGAAAATAAAATAGATTGGCTCATCAAGTCTTGAGTGGGTAGTTTATTTTGTAAAGGGTTGTCATGTTTGTTTTAAGATAGTAGTAATATTTACAATATCTGTAGATAAATGGCCAGAGATCAACCCCCCCTAATCAAAGGTGAGTAGTAGTTTTGGACACTTGTTACAGGAGGCCTATATAGACCCTTTATGGAAATCTTGCTGGACAATTTGGATTCTGCTAAGAAAAGAGATCGAAAGTTGATATTTTCATAAATTTGTCAACTGGTAGAGGGAATAATGGAGAAAAAGCCCTAATCAATGAGGGGGGGGGGGTTGGAATTGTTATCACTGGTAGAGATAGATGGGGCTAGCATATTGCAGAATGGAAAGTATGATGGTTTCATAAATTTGTCAACAGGAGTGTATCTTAGAGCCTCCATGAATTCTTGTTTTCAACCTGGAGAAACCATTCCCCATCACTCAACTCTCTCAATCCATTTTAGATAGTGGGGTGAGCTTCTTTTGTGGTAAATGCTAGTAAAAATTTTGTAAACTATTTAGTTTATTGATGAGTAGGGCCAATAGATTTAGAAAAGGTTACAGGTTTAACTGAGAACGGAAATATTTGTACATGTGTGTATGTAGACTATCTAGCCTATCCCTTAACTTTTTACATCCTCTTGTATCTATACTATACTTGAGGTGGTCTTACATGAAGTACATACTTCAAATAAGATATGAGATACATACATACATGGGTATGTATAAGTTAGGGGATTGGCTAGTATGTGCATACACATGTACACACACCAGTGAAGAAGTTTAATAGCCGTCGTCCGAGCCACTAGATTATCTGTTGGACAACCAATTCCTGGCAAAAGTTCTCTTTTACAAGTAATGAAGCATAAAGTGTTCTCAACATGTTCTCAAAGGAGAATGTGCCATCCCTGGATCACTTTTATTTTAGTTTACTTAAGACACAGCATGAATCAACTTAGGCCTGTAGGGAGATGAAATGGGATTCATATCATAGTTGATTTTTTTTTTAGGTTTTTTGGTGTGATTATGTATTGCTCAAGTCAGGGAGATTTTCATTTTTCTAATACAGCAGATGTTGCAAAGGAATGCAGCATCTTTTTGTATAACCTCTGTTCACCTCAGTGCCCCAATGCGTTAGCCTAATAGGACTTCTTCATGAGGGAAGAATAACCTCTTTATATGCATCAACTCTCCAATTGATGTTAACATTATTAATCTAACTTCTTTGTGAGGTGAATGAGGAAGAATAACCTCTTTACCTCGAATCCCTAATGTTAATATTATTTTCTGAATGAGGAAGAATATAACCTCTTTAATTTAAACCTGAACTCCCCAATGGTAATCACATTACTTCTTCATGAGGTGAATGAAGAAGAATGTTACCTCTTTACACCTAAGTTCCCAATGCTTAATAGTAGTTCCGTCATGAAGTGAATGAGGAAATCTGTTAACCTCTCTTTCACCGTAAAATCTCTGTATTTACATCATGAGGTAAATGAGGAAGAATGACCATTTGCTGTGACTTCATTCCAGGTTTAAATTAAGTTCATGATCAGTTGATCTAGGCCTAACGTCTTTTTTAAAGCAATGACTGCTAGAATTAGAGTTTGAGTGGTGATGGATGGTAAGTGGTGGTAATTAGAACCAATATCAAAGTTTTGGAATATAGATATATATATATA
>JAODAG010034363.1:0-16831 GCA_027574785.1 Orphnurgus asper | reverse complement strand
TCGTGTACCAAAGATACATGGTGTTTGCGTGTGTATTATTTCACAAACTTTTAAACAAGGGCTTATGTGTATTATTGCCCTGCTGAATATTATGTATGAAGCAAACGTACATTTGAAGATTTTACTTTCTCCCTCTAATTCTGTGGATTGTTTTGTCAGGTCTTAAAATTTGAGGAAGAAAGGCAAAGGAGTGCTACTAAGATGAGGAGTACTCTTCGATTTTTGCTCCTGCTTCAGATGATTCTAGTTTGCCTCGTAACGTACGCGTTTTACACCCGGCAGCCATCGGAGGCCTTGTTACCCGGTTGCTATGAAGGTGGTATCTAACCAAGAATTTACGACAGCGGACATTATAAATGGAATGATGGATGGATTTCTGTTGGATGCATGAAGACAACAGAGCACGGAGACTGGAATTTGAGGCTTTTTTTTTTTTTAAATTGCAGGTTTGATTTTTTTGAAACTTTTGAAATTAAAGAGGAGTATACAGTAGCATGATGTGGTTGTTTGAAATGAAAATATTTAGAGTATAGTATCAGCAGAGAATTTTCAAATTTTGTTTGAAGAGAGAATGTTCAATTATCCAAGACTTTTTGACAGTAAACTTTATAACTGCAATAAGTTTGTACATACATATAGTCTGGAATTCGGAGCATAATTATGTATGGAATGCTACTTTGGATGTTTAAATCAAAATGAAAAATGATTCTTCCCAAATATTACCAGAGAATATAATCATGAAAAAGTACAATGTGTATTTTCAGTGTTCTACAGCCATGGATAGAACTTGTTTTGTGAATAATGATGGAACTTATGGTAGAAAACACTGCATAGGGAACACCTTGTTTTGCCCAGTTCCAGCAGTCCACAAGAGTTTAAAAGACTTGTACTTAGGGCATGAAAAGGCTCTTACAATCCTGACTACAGTTGTTTTAATCATTATTATTTCCATCATAGAATAGACCCAGACAGAAATGTGTTGATAAACTTCACTGCTTTTCTAGTTTGAAAAGTTTATTTGAAATGATTTGGCAACCATTTTATTTCCTTTTGGAGAAGATGCCATTTACAGGAGTTGCTAGGATTGATTTGATAATAGAGACGAACAACGAAGAGAACGATATGATTACTAGGAACTGCCGCAAGGGATTAAACTCCATATAGCTGCATCATCTATGTAGGAGCCCAGCTTTTGTTAATACAGCTAGGTTCCATATATTGGTGAGAGTGTGGTGTAGCGGTTTGAGTGTCTGCTTCTTAGCCCAGACGTCGCCAGTTCGATCCCTGGGCATTTGTTCAGCTCGAAACATATGAAGTACAGATGTCGGTCTTTGAGAAAGTGGTCAAAGATCGAGGTCCACTCACGTCCGTCAGATGGGGATGTTAAATGTCGGTCCCGGGAGCAGGATGGGATGGATGCCTGCCTCGTAACTTCTGGACATTGGTCGAAAAGAGTAGGCTTGTTAAAGCCTGTGGTCATCCACGATCACAACATGCACAAAGTTTTCAGTTTTATTTGTAATGTGTAGATTATGTTCACACACTATATAGCATGAAACTAGTCAGACTGGTGATTCATTATATTGAGTCTGGCCAGTGGATGATCATGTGTGATTGTAACTGAGTTGGTGTGTATTGTATGATGTAATCAACAGAACAGAAGAGTAGATAGTATTAGAGAATAATAAACCCATGGATTAATAGTAGTATTGAAGACTGGAAGTATATCCAAGCATGAAGAGGAGTCCGTCTGGCGGGCATCCACATGTAATCAAACAGAATAGAAGTGCCTAATATCCATGTTTTAAAACTGTATAGTGTCCAGTGTGTTTTTAATAAACTACATAATGTTTATTGTAGAATTCTAAAATATAAGCTGAGATGAAAGGAGATGTCAATTGTTCATTATACCAGCCATGTACTATATGTGATCAGTCAGATATCTTCACCTTAAAAGAAAAGGATATTTTAATGGGATGCTTCATGAAAGTTTCCTGTGGGATACTTTTAGATTTTATTTTCGTTAACCGACAGCACTCGCCAGTGAGCAAGCAGTATTGTGGACTGTTTCATGTCTCGGGCCAGCGTGGTATGATTTGGGCTGTAACTTTCAAATCCCATGGCCACACACATGTCCACCGTAGTTTGTTGATGACATCATTGCCGCCATGACACTTCTCGTCGGAGAGCTAAAAAAAAATCGGGGAGGCAGCTCGGTGAGAGAGGTTGTCATTCTACTGCCCTCCCTCACCAGGCCGCCAGAAAAATCTTTGTGGCAAAAATGATCTGGTGTTGCGTAGTGCACGAGCGGCATTGTAGCTTCATTGCAGGTACTGTTTGGCTGTATAAGTAGTCTTCAAATCCGATGGCCACACGTGTCTTCCATAGTTTGTTGATGACATCATTGGCACCATCTCATCGGAGAGCTGGTACGTCGGGGAAGCCGGGAAAGACGTTCTTGCATCATCTGCTTTTAACCATGCATGGGTATCCCCCAAATATCCTCCAGGTGGTAATTGTAACCTCATGTTATGTTTGCTCTTGGTAAGTAAGTGGTATCCTAGACCTGTTCATGTATGTAGCCTCTCTGTTGCTTTGTAGCGCAACCTACTGGTGTACAAGTCTTCCGCAGTGTGTTGTCATGTCCGCCACGGCACATTTACTCGCATAAGCAGTGCAGTGTCCGAGTACACCACCGGGTTTAATCATTGCAATTTTTCATTTCCAATGTTCGGTTTTGCATGGTGTACTATAATCATGACCTGTGTAGGTGAGTGTAAGTAAAATCAATGACTTTTACTACTGCATCAAAAATCTATATATCATGCACTTGCATTTGTTCATTTCAACAGTGATACAAACGTTAGTGCAGTATGTGCTTACATTCATGTTGCGTTTTGAACTTGCACCTAGCTGTTAAAACCCTTGACCACACAGTGCTCCCCACGAGTCGTATCCTAGCGCTGGCCACCATCGGGCTGTAAATTTAAAATCCAATGGCCACACATTTCTACGGTAGGTTTGTGACTATCTCATGTCCGCCATGGCACATTTACTCGTCCCATGCAGAGCTAAAACTTCCCGGTAAGCAGTGGCATTTCAATAACTAAACCGGTTATTTTGCATAGTTTGAGGGGAAATGGAGAGAAAAAGGCTGAAGAAAATAAAATATGACTAGGATTGATTTTAAAGTTTGAACCACACCACAGCTAGCCTAGCTGGTTGGTTTATTGGCTGTATGTATTCAACACATAACCTAGGCTAATAAACACAACCATGGATAATACTATCGAGAGCATTCACCTCTCTAATGGAACGGTTGGAAAATTGGGCAAACTTTTCCCAGCCAACACATTTGCCATAAAATGATCGCTCCGGACATCATCCTTGACAACCTAGGACATCAAAATGGATGAATCAGGACTTCAATATTGATCACTTGGGATGTCAAATCTCCCAACCCTTAATAAAGCAGAACTACAAATGGATAAAACATTGAACTATCTAGGTCATCTGAGCAACCTTTTAGTTTATTTATTGTAAAATTTTGATAAGCCCTGCATTGATTAGAGAAATATAGCAAGTAAACAATTCGAAAGCACAAGTAATCAAAGTTTGATTCATTTCTGTCTTCACTTTAATTTAACATAATCACTGATGTAGATTCCACCTACTTTTATTAGTGTTGATATTTGAAGGATTATACATCAATAATAAGTACAAAAGATGAATACTTTAGTGAATAATATTTAATTAATAATTTAAAGTAACTGACTACCAGTAGCCAAACAATCATGGTGACAGATATTTAATTAATAATTAATCAGTATCCCAGAGGACTACCAGTAGCCAGCCAAACAATCACAGTAACATATTTCTAATTAAGTACTTGACTAAGAGCCTAAAGATGAATAATACACTCTTAGCCAAACAGCGCAGCCATCAGTTTACCTTTATACCTTGTTCAAGAAATTCAGGCGGTCTCCTCGTTAGGCGACGGCTCGAGCACAAAGCTATTGCTGAAAATATAGGCAAAATACACAAAAGTTAAAAACACAGTTTTGTTGTAAATCAATATGTATGTACAATAAGAACTCTCACTTTCAAATAAAAAGTAACCAAGTACCATGATATAGTCGAAGAGATGCCAGCAAGCTAGTCCACTGGGTGATGAGCGATTGCACATAAAAACTAGACATCAACATCCTGCAGTCTACCAATCGCACTATTGAGGGGACGATGTTAACCCCCCCACATCTCCACCGACAGGTGCTTCTGGCTTTCGGCAACAGAGTGCTGACATAAGACTCTCCACTCCCACAATATCGGTTCAAGCATAGAGAACTACTACGTCATCTCACATTGTCCAACTTCTTTCGTACAAATTTTTCAATAAAAATTTACTTATAATACAATGTTTAGGAATGGTTTTATTTTCACAACCTTTTATTACCTGTGAATTGATAGTTCTGCCTCAAAAGGTAACTGAGAAAACCCCTACAATGATACTCTGTAATAAGATTCACCAATTATTTCTCTATTTTTGATTGCAATCCAATCTCTTTTGTGACAGAGTGCATGTTGTTAAATTTCAATACCAGACACCGTCCGTCCTCTCGATCTCTTAAAGACTTGTAATGTTAAGGATACGATTAACATCTATTATTTTACAGAATATTTTCACACAAAGCTCCACAAATAAACACATAACAGCAAGACGATGACCAACGGCCCCACCAGTCATTCACGTTCTTTTAATGTACATTCTTATTGCATAAAAAGTATTTGATAAATCTTTACAATTTGCTATACAAGTTTGGTCGCTAATTCATCAGATATACTCCAATTATTCTCTATTTATCAAATGATAATAATAATTTTTTTTACTTCCTCTACAATTCAGTTTTCCACAGGAGTAAATTATTGTAATCTTTAGGGCAAAACCGACCTGGACCCCAACCCGGAATGAGAGTTAGCCTGGAGAATGGCACTTGCTTCATTAGTTCAGATTTAACCGTCAAACAACCAATCACGATCCAACACAGGCCGATGCTCACAGGTATCCAAACGTAGGTTGCATTGCCACTGGGGAAGCCAGCTAGGTTAGGTTAAAGCAAAAAATCCCAAGTGCTGTGAAATAATATTCAACTTTACTTTTAGGTTATGAGTGAAAACATGTTCCTTCGTATACCCCTTACCCATGGGGGGTGTCTTTGTACCCCTAATAAACTCTATTAAAATTAGATAATACTGGTGAGAACCCTTGTTTTACAAAGTGAAATAAAATGAAAAAATGCAATATTTGATCTGTATGAAGTATCAACGATTCTCCATACAAACTGAGGAAGAACAGATTATACTTTGTTGTAACATCAGGAGAGCATGACGATGGATCATCAGTTTATACCAAAAAAAACACTTACAAAAAATAAAATGGAACATACAAAATAATAGAAAAAAAGAAATATTTGCAGTTTCTCAGATACTTCTGTAATATTTTCATCACAAATAATGCAAAATGTGGCACAAGATGAAATTGCACAGGAAGAACTTTGAAACAAAATACTTGACCACACACGGAAGGTTTTGGCATTAGATTCTCCACGTTCACAAATCTGTTGTCCCTGCAGTTATAGCAGTTTTGCACAACAATGTGTCATTGGACAATTTGCAAATGAAACATAAAAGCTAAGAACAAGCCAAACGTTGTTTAAAATTCAAATAACTACATACGGTACAGCAAGGGCATTAATCAATGAAATCATTGCAAAAACAACAAACTCCCAAGACAAACTGACAAAATATAGGTAACAAAAATCCTACACCGGGCTTCTTATAGCCAGTGATGACTAAGACTGGGATTAATCAAAGACCCAATCTACCGGTGGGTGCATCACAGTACCCATAGCATAGCAGCATCGTATTATTATAGATGAGTTGATGACATCACAGCAAGCAGACCACTGAAATGCTGCTAGATGGAAAAATTAACCATCTGTCATCTTGATTTGATGAGTGCCAGACAGTCCAATATTGGTCTGACAATGCTGTCAGATACCATCATAGTGAACTGAATAAGCCAAGTAGTCTGAAAACACAGTCATCAATGTGGGTGGACTGAATCAATACAATGCAGTCAAATAACATAGTGGACTGAATCAGTCCAACAGTCAGATACCATCAGAGTCAACTGAATAAGCTGGTAAGTAGTCTTACTGAACAGTTCAGTAGTCTGACAACATCATAGTGGACTAAATCAGCCCAGTGGTTCTACAATATTATTGTCGACTAGATTGTAGTTTTGCAACATCATAGCACACTGCATAAGCCCAGTAGTAGACTGAATCAGTCCAAGACATTCAGACAACATAATGGATTGAATCAGTCCAATAGTCCGACAACACAGTAGACTGAATTAGCCCAGTAATCTTTCAAAATCATAGTGGACTGAATCAACCCAGTAGTCTTACATTATAATGGACTGAATTAGCCAAGTAGTTTTACAACATCACAATGGACTGAATCAATCAAAAAGTCTTACATCATAGTGGACGGAATTAGCCCAGTAGCCTTATAACATCACAGTAGACTGAATCAACCCAGTAGTCTTACATCCTAGTGGGCTGAATTAGCCCAGTAGTCTTATAACATATTGGATTGAATTAGTCCATTAGTCTTATAACAGCAGTGGACCGAATTAGTCCAGTAGTCTTACAAGAGCAGTGAACTGAATTAGCCCAGTAGTCTTACAACAGCATATTGGATTGAATTAGTCCAGTAAGTCTTACAACATCATAGTGGATTGAATTAGTCTTACAACATCAAGTGAACTGAACCAACCCAGTATAACGATCCTATGAGATGGTATTGCACAGCTTATATTCTTTATTCAGGGTAATTATCAGGCTGAAGTAACAAATGCTGAAAGTGTTAAACTTTTATTTCCATCTTTCAGGCCTTGAATCTTTCTGTGTACGGCTGGATTAAGATTGTGGGGCTCTGGCGAAACATTTTGTGGGGCCCATGACTAAAGGATGGGACCCTGCCAAGTGACCAGATATGGTGTGGAGCTTTACCAATAAATTTGAGAAAAACATACGGCCACCCGTGTACAAGTGCGACTTGGGATTGTTCAGTTGGCGAATATACAAGTGGGTTTTCTGTGAGAGTAACGCAGACAACTCAGTCAACTGGATTATTTTAAATTCTGATTTAGCAGTGAACTAATCAAACTTTGGGGTAGCACTTGCACGCTGGGTCACTCGGACTGCCCGGATGTGCAGCGTGCTGGTTTGGTCAGACTGGTGTTGATTACTCCTGGTCTGCCGTTGTTCTCTCACTTGAGATTTACCTCCAAATTATTAGAGTAGGATCGATGCTACTATCACGTAATCATGCTCAAACACCACACTAAACAGACACTAATTTAGTAATCTTTTTTACTAATCGTCAATACCCACACAGACGGACTGATAATTTATTGCAAAAAGACCTCATGTGCGATCCTCGAGACTATGTCCAGTGATTACAAACATCATGGTATATCGCACTTAATACATAGCGATGTATAAATCACATCATGCAAATGATAACGGCATGTAATTTCACAGTAAATACCTCCTGTGAGGTTTGCAACCAGAATTAGTTCTCATTAATTTATGCCACATTTACCAACCTCTACCAAGTTTTCACCATTGTTCGAATTGATGATACCATCCACAAACCTCCCGCAGAGAGCTCTGGCAAACTTTAACCCGATTACCGACCGACTAACTCTTCCAACAGCTCACTTACTCAAACAGAGTAATCTTCATAATATTAGACTGCATGGTCATCATCTCTATCAGCTCTATGCTAGCTGCCATGAGCTCTAGCCATGTTGACACAGCTCTATACTAAGACTTCTTCCAACCCTCTTCACTTAGCTCAAACGATGGAATGATTGCTCGTATTAGTTGGATTGTCATTCTCATCCCTCCTCCTGACGTAATGTTCTAAAGAGGACGTACTCTGGGTGGCGCCGCTCTGTCGGCCCGGGGAGTCCGTGGCCGGAGAGGACGATTGGGTGGCAGAACCTGGAGCGGCCTCATCTTCGTAGACCAGGACGGGCATCCGCATACGGCGCTGGTCTTCCAGCTGGGTCAGAATGAACTCGTCAAAGCTTTGATTCAGAGTCCTTAAAGACGACTGCGAGGAAGTGTTCTTCAGCCTTGGACCGGACTCTACTTTCATGTCTGATAGTTTTGGCGGCCTCACTCTGCCTGGACTGATAAGAGACCCTGCAGACTTGGCGTGTTTCAGTCGATATTCACGGTCGTACTGGCCTCTTCCACGTGACTGGGCGGAGGGGCGTTCCATGACTGGCGGCATGAAGGTAGAGTAGCTAGCCATGAGGGACAGGTCATGTGATTCCGCTTCTTTCTTCCCCGTTGCCTGCTGCCCTCTACTTGGACTAAGCATGTTTTCGGAGTCTACTGCAGAGGTCGGGGTGTACCTCCTCGCTAACTCGCTGTCAATGTTTTCGAACATACGATCGAGAGCTTTCCCCCAAGGGGCTTCGATCCTGGGTGTGGTGGAGGCCGGGTCATCGGTGATGGTAGTGTCAGTAGCTATGGTCCCGTCTGCACTGGCACTTCTCTCTAAAAGCGGGACACTTGCCTCTGAGCTAATTTCCATCCTCCTATCCCTTTTCTCTGGTTTGCTCTCATCGGCTGCTGGAGTCAGAAGTGGAACGTTCTCCTCTGGCAACAGATCTTTGTCCTGGCTAGAGAGTTTCTTCTTCAACAAATCCACACTTTGGGGTCCGCCCATCAAAGAGGGATCCCCTTGTATATCTGTCTCATCTGGTTCCTCTGTATTGCTGACCTTTCTCAGAGCTGTGACGTCCGTGGTCGACTCGGAGGACGGTGACGACCTGGAGGCAACCTCGACCTCCTTGGTGCACTTCCTAGCTCCGTCTGGTCGATCAGAGTTGGTATACGCAGCGGTGGGTACCTGGACACCGCTGTCCGGCTTGATCGGAGCGGCTGCCGCTGTCCCGGCTTGCTCTGACAGAGGGATCTCTGGGATGCTGCTGCTGCTGCGTATGGGAATACCAGCATCGCTCTTGGTAACGGAGAGCTGCGAAGACTGCTGGGAAGACCGCTGCGACGACACCTGCGAGTTTGCCCGGAGTTCCTCGTAGCTCATGTGCAGGAAGTCTCGCTGTGGTTCCGTCTCGGTTCCCTTGGTGGCTGGAGACGAGGTGTCCTTGGAATCGGCTGGTTTGGAGTCCAGACTGGTGTTACTATGGTTCAACGGGGTGTGGCTGTTGCTGACGGCCTGCTCTCGGAGGTGCATCACCATAGCTCTGAACAGCTGCCAGTCGCCAAACGACATTTCCAAAACTGATTTCAGCTCTTCTAGGTCACACTGGATCAAGACCTGGCCGTTGATGTGATGTTGAGCAATCCTGGCTTGGTAACGCGGTATGGCGTGTTTATCAATGCCCTCCATGGTCATGACTCGATCGCAGATGTCCTTAACGGAAAGAGCATTAGGAGAGGACTCCGTGCTGGTTGGGCTCTGAACAAGCTGATAAACATGAAAGAAAAAAAGACAAAATACAAGATTATAGATACAAGTCATCTGTTGTAATTCAAACAGTTTTCTTCAAACCACATTCAAAAGGTACACTTATGATACAATTTTTAGGACATACACAGAAGGTTTTCATGCCCTCCATAGGTTCTGAAAACTAATGCAACATTAGTATATTCCAACCTTCAATCATTGGCTCTTACGGTAACAGTGACCACAATCTCCAAGTGAATAAAACATTAGTTAAGTTTTATCTTGACATATTTTTTAACTCAATTTGCTGAATTTACCTTAATATAACAGCATTTTTTTGAATGAAATACGTTTTCTTTCATTGTGGTTCAACGAAGAACATTGTTGATGAATCCCAGGCCTGCTTTCAGAAGGCATCTCAATTATTAACTGGTCATATGCTCTTCCTGAGCTTTGCAATAATATTTATTTCTAAGCAATAATGCTCATCGCTTTAGTTAAATGCCTGGGTACTTCACTTTAAGGCCTCAGCAGAGAAGTGACGGTATTAAAATCAAATGACAAAGACGTTAAGTTTCAGCGACTCACCGATTGAGAGAGATTCTTAGTGAAGGGATTAGCAGCCGTCATCTGGTAGTTGAGTCTAGAGGGAGTATCGCCGATAGAGGAATACATGGAAGCCCTGGCATTGGACTGGAAGTTGGGTCCAAAGCTCTGTGGCCGATTCAGGTTAACCTGATTCAGAGGGCTGGTACCCTTCCTGCTCTCCATAGTATCTGTGGGGTACCAAAGACTATAACATAACATCTGCACAGAGGTCACCACAGACAGCCAATACAGACGACTCAAGAACAAGATTATAGAGAGCAAATTACTGAGAGCGAATCACCAGAAACTAGTAGCATGTGAAGGCCATGCATAGCACGTGGAAGCCATGTGAAGTATGTGGCAGTCATGTGTAGCACATGGAAGCTAGGTATATCATGTGGAGGCCATGTACAGCATGTGGGAGCAATGTATATAGCAAGGGTTTTCAACTGTTTAGTTACTAAATTCTGAAACAATATTAATGTTATATTCTCCTGAAGATGTTTATAGACATTACAAAGCATAAATAATTTCCGGCATCATGAAAGTTACATTTAGTTACAAGGTTACAAGAAATTTTTCAAAGTTCCTGCATGTTATATTATAGTGATTTACATGACTGTAATATGATTCTTCTGCATGAGGATTATTGCTCCTCTATCTGTGATTCTTACCT
Organism: Orphnurgus asper; assembly: GCA_027574785.1. Classification (NCBI taxonomy): domain Eukaryota; kingdom Metazoa; phylum Echinodermata; class Holothuroidea; order Elasipodida; family Deimatidae; genus Orphnurgus; species Orphnurgus asper. Next base: position 6,015 of record JAODAG010034363.1, on the reverse strand, counting down.
CTGATCTGCTTCCTCAGATATGGGTCCAGATTGCAGGTACAGGGGAGGAAGCACCGCATGTCAGAGACACAGAGGTCCAAGCTGTGTTTTGTCAAAAACACCACAAAACCCCTCAAGTCCTGATCCATTTCCAAAAGTGGTTCATCTTCTCGGCTACTAGGGATGAAGTCTCCAACTCTGTGCAACAGCAGTGAATAAACCATAGATTTAGACTTAGACTATCTGCAAAACTAACAACTCTGCTCATAAGTACAAGGTTATTAATCAATTAAAGTAAGTTGTCTTGAGGTAGACCTGGTGATTCACGAGTATATCAAATTCACCTCTAAAAATACATGTCAAGGCAGAAATGTTACAGAACAAGGTTGAATTGGGGACCATTGTGTCCAAAGCAGTCAGTATACGAAATAAACGCATCCCATTTCATCTTCTACGACTCATGGAGAGTAATCTCACTGAACTATCAAATGTTCAAGAGTGAGGTACTAATTCCCTGCATTTTGATATGACCAGCTCTTATCTCAAATCATATTTACCTATTCTACCTCTGGTGCACCTCTGATACCACTCAAACCGATCTTACACATTTGCCTTCTGAAGAGTTACCTCTTCCAAATTCCAGTAGACTGTGTGACTGCTGGGAGGTCTACAACAACCATCTTTTACCTCAAATTATACCAACTGAATGGTCAAACGTAACACCTGCAATCGCTATCTAGAAGACTCGCTTAACAACATCAAACCATGCAGTCCCATTACCTTACACCTTTTCATAATACTGCTTAGAGGTAATTCTAACACATTCGCAATCTAAACACCTAGATGTCCACATCTTACCTCAAACTTAACTAAGTGAATAGTCAAACTTTACAAGACATACCTCATGTTACCATCTTGACATTGAACAATTCTAAATTGGTACCTTTTTACCAACCAGCTAAACTTACCTTTCAAATATACTCCTGAGAGGTAATTCTTCCTCTACTTCTTCCTCATTATCCTGACAGTAGACAATGAGCCATGAGGTCCGGTAGGGCCACCTCTCTGTCAAATTTATCCACTGGGCCAGGGTCTTCCACTTGAAGGAGGTGTTACTAGCACGCAACAGACGAGCTGTAAACAAAACAAATATGCCAATTTAGACATCATTCAAAGTTACTTCTTGAAGTCCTGCAAACTCTGTGGAATTTTTGGGGAAGAAATGTTGATAGATGTCCCCAGATGATGAAACAATTGTACAGCATCAGTGGCCCCTTAACCAGCAAACTACAAATGCTGGCTAGGTCCCTTAACCAACAAACTACAAATGCTGGCTAGGTCCCTTAACCAACAAACTACAAATACTAGTTGGGTTGGGTTGGTAGGGTTATAACTGTGAGGGGCTAACACATGTCAATGTTCCCCCTGAGGATGCTACAGACTACAAACCAAACACACCTGTGATGGAGACGATGTTCAGCAGTCTTCTCATGTTACGGGGACTCAAGTCGCTAAACTGCTCGTCCGAGGCCAACAGCTGGGAGACATCTTTAGTGATGCTACGCTGACGATTCAAGGACGTTTGATCGTTGCTGTTCTTCGAGCTTTCACCGTAGATCGTCGTCACCATAGTAGTCTCGTTCTGTAAAAATAAATCAATGAAAACAGGTTGGAACGAGCAGAAAACACCCGAGTGCAAGAAGTATTTCATCGTTATGAGTGATAAGACTAAATCTTCCCCTAATTGTATCAAACTGATAATAAGAACAAAACATCTTTGAAATGATAGACAGGTCTTTGTAAATACATGTAGAAGCTAATTAAACACCATTTAAAGGTGTAGATTGTTATAGTGCTTAGTCTTGCATTCAGAGATTTTGATGGACCATCAAAATTTACATGTGCAGAGAACAGGGGAATTGTTCGCCGAAAGTTGGTTACGTTGGTTTGATCAGAACTGCACCTGTACTTTGCTGCAAGGACTGATTGCACAATACTTTTGATGGTCTATCAAATGGAGAATGCCACAGACCATGATACGCTTTATGTTAAATCTGCATAAAGTTTGCAAACGCCTCTCTTCTTTTGCAAGAACATCTTTGGATGATTTATCTTCACAGGTCTTCTTCTATCTTCTATCTTCAAATTAAAGATACCATCTTCTTAACTTCTGCATGCAGTAATATGGTGCAGATGTTTGATCTAATATTTTTGTGAGACCTGTCCTTAATGCATTCAAATACCCAGGTTTCCAATCTAAATCCAGTCTAAATCCTCCAGGCAGCTGTAAGTTCTGTTTCTGTACTCATATCTGTTCATATCTCCGAGTTATCCTCAATGTGGAAGGTTTCACGCAGCTCTCTCAAATGAGGAAAACGAAGGTAAGTGAAGTCATGACCATCTTCAATAGGAAATTAGTGTACACAGATACAATAAATTGTGATTTGCAGCTCGATATGCAGAGTAAGATCAGCTGAGCATTCAGACAGTTTTTGTTGACTGCAGCCTTCACATAACTGATTACATTACTGTCACATGGATTAAACCTAAGAAGGTTTCGGACATTCTGGCTAAAAAGGGGTTACAGCAGGTGGGCATGTAGGGGGAGGGGGTGAGGTGGGGATAGACAGGGAATGAAATTTACAATAGTTGAGGGGGTGTAACAAAAGACGATACCAGGTAAACTAAAGAAAAATAATATAAATCGGAGAAAGATATGCAGATGAATACGTCGTCAGTAAACCCACTTCTAGGAGTAACTTCAGCAAACTTGGTAAAGAACTTTTATAACTGTACTATGCATCCACTGTATCCCCCAAATGTAATTTAAGTAAAGAAGTGCATTAACATTCAGGATGAACAAAGACCTTTTCTGTTTAGAACCATTTACTGAGGAATTGAAACGAATCAACATGGGGTTTGAGGCTGCTTCAGGAAAGCTGCAGCCATGTCTTCACAAGTCCTGTAATCACTAGATTCAAGTTAGAGCATTGCTAGCCGCCGCCGTTGTTGTGCTTCTGGTGGGTTTTTTGTTTGCGACGTTATAAGTTGCATAATCTAACGGTTTAGTGACGACTTGTAAACATGATGGACTGTGTTTTTTAAACACCAAGCATTTGTTCTTTTCTTTTGGCAGAAGGCACGAAAAGCAAAGTTAAGCATTGAGATATGATTTAAGCACGACTCTCAACCAAATGGTTGGAGAGTTTGACCGTAGGGGGGAAGCAAAGGTACATCATATCCGATTCATCTGACAAGAGTTAGGCTTTTATTGTTTGTTGGTTGGTTGTTGGTTGCTTAGAAAAAATGGTAATCAACTAAATAAACAATTAAAGAATAGACTGAAGCAGTAAACCGGGTCATTCTTCTATATACATTAAGCTGCTGATTGGAAGGAGGATGCAACAATATAAGAAAGGGTACCAAAATCTTATTCAAAATTGTTTGTATTAGTGTCAGTAACCATGTCAATGTTTCACACTACCTGAACAGGGAGACATGTAATAAATCATAGTACTTAATGAGGATAAGGAATGTAGGACTAGTCAATTGAAGACAAAATAGGCTACACCACATGAGAAAACCCAACGAATATTTATACATTAAGGTAGCAATGCACCAAGCCAGAAACCCAACTAATTGTGTAGTTTACATTCAGTGAACATATCAGTTATCATATCAGTTTCATATTTTTATGACCGACCTGCTGGTTTGTTTGTCCAAAACCAGACGAAAACCTCTCGGTCTCGACTACGTATATAAAAACAGGTTCAAGACTTTACAGAGGAAACCACTGAACTACTCACTCTCTTTGTAATTTTACCTCTGCAGCCTGCGTGCACGAGAGGACATGAATGTCCGCCATCTATTCCAACAGAGAGAATCACAGGTGTGATTCATCGTGCATGAATGATTTACAAGCTTGGATTGTCTAGATCCCCCATTAGCTTGTTTTAGGTGATTAAGTTGCTTGGCACGGTTCTAATAAAATATGCATTGGTTCCGAACGGAAGTGTTCACCCCATGAATTGTGTAATAGAGCATGTGTTATCATTTCTTTACTTATGTAAAGTCAAAAACAAATTGACTCTTTTCTTTCAGTGACCTGGAATCAGAACTATTTTCCTATCACCGATGGAATTTACCGGTCAAAAAGAAAAATGGATAAAAACTTAAACAGAACGTATAGTATGATCAATCGACAGGAAATTAAGATAAGCTTCATGCAGGGTCATTGTTAAAAGTTGGGTATGACAATTTAGGGATGTTAATTGCTCGCATGCCATGCAGAGAGGAGGGGGTTTAATATTACCCTTCTCCATTCAAAGCCAGCTTTGTCATTCTTTGGCGGTGGTGAAGTCTCAATTTCGGGCATTTCAGGGATACAGGGCAGATGAAGGTGATTAGACCCTGGGCAATCCTGCTGGTAAAAAGAGTGTATCGACTATACCATCAGTATAACCATGACAATCCCTGAACAAGCTGGTCTTGCTTATCTGATGGTAGGTGACGTCACAACAACAGGATTGGTTGACTATATGGGATTATCAGAATACAGGGATGTGGGTCGCCATCATTAATATTCGAAAGACGGTTTTTAAAATGGAACTTGCAGAACACGGCATTGATTATTTCTCTAGAATATTTCTCCACAGGAAAAGACTTGCCCCAGTTTTTTCACATCTGTCATTGGCTTTAATCTCAAGGGTGCACCAATGGGTAAAGATTAAAAATCAGTGAAGCCAATATGAGCTATAATTCGTTGAATTTGAAGTGGTTTGCAATGGAATTTCACTCCATGAAACAGTTTAAGCTTTCTAATGTCTTGGAGGTGGATGAATAAAACAGGCAAACAGACAAAATATCCAGAGGGGTGTCTGAATTACTGATGAGAGAAATGCGAGGAACTCTCCAAGGAGAGTAACCTTGAGTAAAATAAACTGACAGGCAGACCGAACCAGTAAAACAAGAGAACATTTCAGCTTGGGGTACGTATTTCAACTGAATAATAGAATACGAATATCAAACACATGCACGTTAGTCAGTTTGGCTTCAGGGTGTGTGACAATGTCAGGGATTTTAATGCCATGGCAACTGTAAAATGCAATTATCTTACAGTAGGATATCATATCATTTGAAAAACCTAGTCAAAGAAAAACTTTTTCTCCTGATTTTGATGAACTGTCATAGCATGGTCTAAAATGGTGAAAATATGCTGATGTATCATTTAAGTTTGAAGAGCAAAGCAAGTTCCTGCAAACAAGGAATGAACTATTGTTCTATTCCACTGAAGTTGAATAGCACCATCTGGATAACATGGAATGAACTGTTGTTCTATTCAGTTGAACTTGAATAGCACCATCTGGTAAACAAGGAATGAACTGTTGTTCTATTCAGTTGAATAGTACCATCTGATAAGAAGGAATGAAGTGTTGTTCTATTCAGTTGAACTTGAATAGCACCATTCTATTCAGTTGAATAGCACTATCTGGTAATAAGGAATGAACTGTTGTTCTATTCAGTTGAACTTGAATAGCACCATCTGGTAAACAAGGAATGAACTGTTGTTCTATTCAGTTGAATAGTACCATCTGATAAGAAGGAATGAAGTGTTGTTCTATTCAGTTGAACTTGAATAGCACCATTCTATTCAGTTGAATAGCACTATCTGGTAATAAGGAATGAACTGTTGTTCTATTCAGTTGAATAGCACTATCTGGTAAACAAGGAATGAACTGTTGTTCTATTCAGTTGAATAGCACTATCTGGTAACAAGGAATGAAGTGTTGTTCTATTCAGTTGAACTTGAATAGCACTATCTGGTAAATAAGGAATGAACTGTTGTTCTATTCAGTTGAATAGAACTATCTGGTAACAAGGAATGAACTGTTGTTCTATTCAGTTGAACTTGAATAGCACCATTCTATTCAGTTGAATAGCACTATCTGGTAACAAGGAATGAACTGTTGTTCTATTCAGTTGAATAGCACCATCTGGTAAATAAGGAATGAACTGTTGTTCTATTCAGTTGAATAG
>JAODAG010034252.1:0-16028 GCA_027574785.1 Orphnurgus asper | reverse complement strand
GATGGTTAGTAAATGGGGTACCAATATCATATCAGAAAATACAGTAAAGATGTAGCTGAGTACAGGATGGTTAGTAACTGGGATACCAATATCATATCAGAAAATACAGTAAAGATGTAGCTGAGTACATGGTGGGGTTAGTTAACGATGGACAAGTATCATATCAGAAAACTCAGTAAAGATGTAGCAGAACACAGGATGGGTAGTAAATGGGGTACCAATATCATATCAGAATATACAGTAAAGATGTAGCAGAGTACAACCGGGTTACTATACAGTATATGGCAATCTGGAGATTGTTTGTGTACATATAAGCTATCTCACCATGGTTTGTTGTTTTATTCTCTACTACCCTTCGCAAAACCATCTGCCCATGTATCACATGACTGTAGCTCAGATTAATGTATGTAAATCATATGAACGAACAGAGCTAACGGAATAATGGGCCATTCATTATGACGACTTCATCCACGCCACTGGATGCGTTGGCTACGATGAAAAATGTATATTGCCCAAGAGAAATTATACAACATAGTATAAATACCCGCCCACGGTAATCCTTCAAATCATGCACGATAAAGCAAGCAAATACATCTAGAATACTATTATTATACTATTATAGGTGACAGCGTAGTATAGAGGAAGCAAGTCATGTATGTATATGTTCTTACATCTTACATGTCAGTGGAATTGTTCCAATAGCTAGTATATCTGTTCAAAAGGAAGAGAAGCCATCCAAGAAGAACCTCACTGGCTCTATAACTAAACAACAGTCGCAAATGCCAACGCACCATCGCGCCAGACTGACCTACATTATTTCGATCGGACTGCAAAGACCTATCTATATAGTATTTAAGTTATAATGGAATCAATAAACATTCAACAAAAGCTATACTTTTAACATTTTGTTTCCTTTTCGTGGTCATTAGACTAACGTTAGATCTTTGCATCGATACAAAATTCATACGTACGTAAAGTCTGAACTAGACTACATCGAAACAGGAATTGATACATTTTCCACATTGTTCTAATTTAAAGGACATCTGAGGTTTAAAATTCTAACAAATCAATGTACAGTGACAGATAATCAAATATGGTTACTAATTTGTCCTACTCCCATATTAATATTTTGTCTGATATAAATTTGTTGAAAATTTGTTGAAATTCGTTCATTTTATTGCACACATAATCGTGATGTCATGTATATATATAGGAACAACACATGAGGTTGGTTATTATTTTTATAAAAGGGTTATTTAACCTTGGGAAATGACATAACTTTATTTAACAAGACCTGCTGTGGACTGCAGACAATGCTGATTACATCATTCTGTCCGAATAAATCCGTTACATTTGTGAACAACTATAACAACCGGTTGGCAAAAACACACACAAAACCAATGCAATTTAGTACGTAGTTCCTATACGTGATGTCAGAGGTTATTGCGCAATCAGTTTCTTCATTTCTACGATTACAGTTAAATAGTCGGCAAAATACCCCGTATGGTCATCACTCGGCCAACTGAAATTACGTAGGCCTACAGAATGACATTTTATACCTCAAAAACTCAATACAAATGAAACTCAATGCGATGAGTTCAAATCATTTGAGTTACAATTCTAATTTCGGCGTTTTATTTTATGATGCAAATTCATTATTTCGTATACGAGTGTATAATATGCTGCTTCAAAGTGTGCCTAACAATTAAGTGTATACGACTACACGTTTAAATATTTAGTGATTAACGTGATGATCAATCCATCCAATGATAATTTATTGCGGGAAGAACCAGCATCTACCGTGGGACAAACGTCAATAGGAGAGCGCTTTCTTTCAGTAAAGGTAACTATTCAATTTTATATGCTTCAAATGGAGCAGTGCGAATAATAACGAACTCTTGTGATTGATTAAAAAGTGGAGGAATCTAAACAAACCCCTCCCCAGTAAAGAAACGAAACTAGGAAAGAGTAAGACTATTCAGCTAAGGTACCGTAGTCATGACTTAACGTTAGCCTACCGTAGTTATTATGTAGTGTAGCCTATACGACTAGCTGAATGTCTCGTATATTGTATACAAATAGTATATGGGCGGAAGCTTACACAATAAATTCCCCTCTCAATATACGCACATAATGTCCAGGTCATACATATTGTTAAACAGTGGATACAATTTTTATAACAACCATTGACACTGATGTAGAGTCGATGCATTCGTGTATTCAGAGCCGTGTGCGCTATCTATATTCAGGTTATCCCCGGTATATTGCCAGACACACCGAGTAATATAATACAGGCATCAAGATTTTAAAAGCGCAAGCCTGGTTAGTCATTTGACGAAATGTTATAACGTTATAGGCTCTCTAGTAACACACTCCGTCTTACCTCAGTTAAAATTGTTGTCGGCCAAGATTTTCGGAGCAGACTGTCACACGGCCAAGTTTGTAGAAAACGGCGATATTTAGTTACTCCTTAGTCATACGACGTATTACCTCTCATTTTGCCGATTTTCTGGACGAGCGATGAGTGAAAACAATAAAGAGTGACAACGCCGTGTAAGAAAATCACTGACGTGGATCTGTTAGTCACGTTATAGGCATATCAATATTGCACATACTGATCCCGGTCACGATGTGATATCAATACTGCACACTCTGATCCCAGTCATGCGTAATGTCAGTATATCAATACTGCACAAACTGATCCCAGTCGTGCGTATATAGCTTTAAACGCCATTTGTATCATATCGTGTAAACGTGTATTCCCGAGAATGCAACATGGAAACAGGAAGGAATATTCGACCATGCGGTAATACGATCCTCACTGTATCTATGAAGTATCTAGTACCGGTATAGGATACTGTACTGACAATAGCAAATGCACAAAAGTTTCAATCAGGTACCGTATTATACCAGCAACTATAATATGTGGCGACTAATGCCTTTGGCTTATATCATACTCTGTAATATTTATGTAGTCCCGTTAAGGCTCATAGTATGCCTATATATTCAATTCGATACGGTTAAGCGCTTGTGTACAATTGAACTTCACAGTTCACCACCTCGACGTTTACAAGCAACAGAAACAACCTGTCGACTTGCCTCAGAAGCATAATCGTACGTTTTCATTTTACCTTGCGAAGTTTTACCAAGTTTGAATGTGAGTGGCAATTTCTGGCTTAGTGCCATGTGGTGCCCATGTTCATTGCCGTAATGTGACTGTAAGAGTCACTAGAAGTTTTCCTTTTCGTTTGAAAAATATTGATTTGAGGATACGCTTTGAATACTAGTTACGGTAAACAAAACCAATGTGTAACTCAATAAGATGGGGGAGGGGTGGTGTCTGTGATAGAGGATCCAAAGGTATACCTATCTTACCGCGGGAAATTATTTCGTATACGAGTGTATAATATGCTGCTTCAAAATGTGCCTAACAATTAAGTGTATACGACTACACGTTTAAATATTTAGTGATTAACGTGATGATCAATTCATCCATTGATAATTTTTTGCGGGAAGAACCAGCATCTACCGTGGGACAAACGTCAATAGGAGAGCGCTTTCTTTCAGTAAAGGTAACTATTCAATTTTATATGCTTTCAGGGCTAAGTATGGTTAACAAAAAATTGTAATTCCATAAGATGGGGGCTGGTACATGTTATGGACCCTATGGTTTACAACCCCATACAATGTCACCGCCGGGAAATTGTGGGGATCTTCTAAAATGGCGCATTTTGCGGTTTGTTGTGATGAACTTAAATCAATTTGCACATGCTAAGTTGAGGAGCACTAGAGGCCACTGTTTTGGGCTTCAGAAGGTGCAATGTAGGTTGTTAGGACTTGAATTGTTTCTTACCGAGAGTTGGAGATTAGTGGAAGACTGTATGATTCGGTTGTATGATACACACTTTTTTCTAGGGTAGTAGACTTTAAAGTCTGTCAATGGGTCCTTGGCTTACGGGGTCCTTTTTATGAGGATGCTTGTCCTTCCTGGCACTTTTCTTACAAAACTAATCTGTACTAATCTAGTTATTTGTTTTCCATCAAACCATCATGTCACTTAATTAACCTACTTCTTGTAGATAATTCAGTCTAGGGTCAGGTTATTTAATTGCGTATTCTCAATTTAATTGTAATACACTTAGACCGTGATAAGTATAGATTCAACACGTCAAACTAAATTTACAATAGTCGATTAAAGTTGGAAATTTTCTCATTACTAAAAGTAACGAATAATTTGGTATATTGTTTCTCATCGATCAAATCAACATATTTTCTTAATGTGTTGGCGTTCGACGTGTCTCCATTCAATTAGGCCTATATTACACTCAGTAAAAATAATTCGCCAAGTCAAAATTTCGATTCTATATTCGCAATTAATGTATGACGTTTGCGATTATAAAATACATGATCTAAGAGATTATTTTCTAGCAATGTATCATCATTTATGTTTACTTATCTATACTTCAGTATATCACGTCACTCTTATTTTTTACTGCATCTCACTTCATCTATGATACACTCGCTCTGTGTTAAGTAGATTCGCCCACTCGAAAGTGATTTAGAATTGTCGATAAAGTTAGACTAATATTAAATAATTAAGAGAAGAAATTGGTACCCTGTTTCCCATCTATTATCGGATCGACATACTTCTTACTGTATTCACAGTTTTTCAATAATTTAGTATTAATATCAGAGAGTGTATTCCTAAGTTTTTGTTTTCAAACCGGGAACCCTAACCCCGGCGGCAAGCCCCATAATTGTGGCGTGGGAGACACGTGGCGTAGAAAACCTTATTTCCAATCTTCGTTTTTGGATGTGATAGCAGATTATCACAAGTATACATATTTTGATTATTCATATGAGGGACAAAACATACCTGCATTTGACTTCAGTAGTGTTCATGAAAATTCAGTCCATAAGGAAATAAAGCAAGAAATAGTGTTTAGACACTCTCCGAGTCTGATATAGTTTGATAAATATAAAGTCATACTTCCTACAAAACTTTGGCAACCTCTCTGTAAACTTGCGTCGTGGTTTATTTTTCCACAGGCAATGTGTGGGTAAACGAGAGGGGGAGATGGGCCCAACATGAGGACCACATCATTCGTGATGGTATGTGCCTTGAACAGCGACGTTACGTAACTAAGAGAGTCGGGCCGGCTAGTGCCTGAATACTATCAAATTAAAGGCTACAAAGTTACCCCTGTTAAATATTTACTAGTCGAGTTTTAAGTTGCTTTAAACGCTTATCAACGTATATTACGTAGACGAAACCGGGATATAGTTTAGTAGACGAAATCCAGACCACTGGGGAAATACTTGTTTGTTACTGAACCGTAACTTATTCTTACCATGCTTTGTAAAGCTCGGTTGCAGGTAAGTTCATTTGCTTGACAAAATTTCTTCAACTTTTTTCTTTGCAGTTAAGCGACAAACACCAGAGTAGGTCAGGATGGTGGAGCCTAGTACAGATGACGGCATTGTCGAGGTAAACGAAGAGGTAGTGTGCTACCAAGACCAGCTTTCAAGACTAAATCAGGAATGCCAATCGTACGCGAAGGATACCTACAAAGATATAGCGTGTACTGCTTACAGAGTTCCAGATGTCTTATTTCCGAGGGAAGGTCAAACGGGCGACTGCCTTACAATGGAGGAAATTCGACTTGGACTACACCGACAGTTTGCCGACAGCAAACACAAGAAGGTATCGATCAAGAAGTTGTTGGAAGATCGTCGCGGGACATTAGCAGTTGAAAAGATAGCCCAGAGGTTGTACAACTGGGGAACGTCTCACCAAGAGGGTATGTTCGTAATATGTAATTACCTGTATAGGTTTTACCTGAGTAACTTTCATTCTCATGGAATTGAGAAGAACGGTGATTACGATATCATCGCAATTGGCAAATTTGGGTTCATTTTTATTCAAGTGAAGGCGTGTACCATCCCAAAGAAAGTTACACCTACTCGACGACCATCTGAGAACACCCGAAATGACGACATCGGTATTCCTGCAGAGGGCCGATCCTGGCGATTTTGGTCAGAACATGTGAAGGACGCTGTTACTCAACTGGTCAAAGACAAGCAAGTGTTTCTACAAACGAACGAGGATTTACAATTTGTTAAATACACACCGTTGCACTTTGTCGTAGGGGTTCCGGAAATAGAGACCAGTCGGAACGTATCTTTACAGGGTTTCATACAAGAACGACTCAGAGAAGAACATGAAACAGGTATGGAAATCAGGACGCTAACGAAAGAAGCTCTATCCTCTCAGGACCAATTCACTCAATGGTTTAACACATATATATTGCCAGGGTGTGAGGCGACGAGAACTCTCTTCACTGATGACGTTTATACCATAGTAGGTCGATACACGAATCCAAACTATTCTAAGACACCACGTTTGAGCGCTCCCGGAGAGGGCACCAAACGTGCCAGCAGCCTAATCTCACTGGTATATTTCACCAAGGAACAAGAAGAGATTTTAAACAAGAACGAAAAACGTCAAATCATCGCCGGAGGTTATGGTACAGGAAAATCTTTGGTCTTAGTTGAACAAGCAATCAGGTTAGTCCTTGGCGCAATGAATACGCACAAGATCTGTAGATACAACGATGGTAAAGAAGTCGCGCGTTTGGATGATTTTCCTGAAGACGATGGCAGTAACGAATTGAACATGTCATATCTACACGAGACGGCGAAGCCCACGAACGAAGCTAAGGGCACATCGACGTATCATAACGAAGATGACATTTGCAGCTCACTGTCCGCTCAAATGATAGACGTGCAGGATAACATTAATTTCGGTGATCTCAGTTCCGCGAAAGGTGGACACGTCAAAACGCTAGATGTAAAATCGCTAAACGACGAAAGTGCCTTTCGCGGATGTGAGCAGCAAAATACGGTCTCGGACACGAATTTGCCGGTTCACTGTACGAATTCGTCGCGAAACATGTCCTCGGTAGGTGAGGATCTCGCTCCACAATTTGTAGCCAGAAATGAAACCGAGAAGAAGAAGTTTGCCTTTATTATATCTTGCTCGAACGTTGGTGAAAACGGTTTTGTCTTCGACGATCCGGACCTTCTTGTTGAACAACTTGAGCATCATTTGAAGAGACGACTTGCAAAGCGTTCCACTAAACACAAAAGATGCGGAAAACAGGGAGTGACAATAACCCAGGAAAGTTCGAATGACGAACAACTTGGAAGAAACTTGATACAAATTTTGCAAATTGACAAAATAATTGCAAAGGCTTTCCCAGACCTCGAACGATCCCATTCAAATATAGCGTGTGAGAATTTTACAGTAGATGTATTACTTGAGGTCATACGTCACTTGGCACGGTCCAAGCCTGGGTATACTTGCCACATCCTACTAGATGAATTTCCTGCCACTAATCTCGTGCCAGGGTTCCTGTGGGATAAACTGAGACCTCTCTCTACCGACTACCCAGATATGAGATTGTGGATCGCTCTTTCTTCAGAGGGAAACATGCAGACGTTTCTCGCGTGCGAAGACGTTCGACATATCAGCAGGACTTTGGGCGTCCCCGAAGAGTTTCATCTGGACTTCCTCGAGGTATCCAAGAGGATGTCAAAGAGCGTCTTTAGATTAATGGCTAAAACACAGGAGTATCAGGGCAACCCGGAACGGAGTCATTTTCGTTGCGGAATTGAGATATCGGAATATACCCCAATGTGGATCCCCATGTCGTCATGTACCTGTTCCAATATTGCGAAAGGTTTCTTTGCGTGTACCTGTATGACGGCAAGGTTGGTCGCATGTCTCCGAGAAATATGGAAGAGGATAGCTCGTGCGGGGAACCACGAGGTGTACATTCTCTTTCACGTGGTCATGTTCGAATCGTTGCGCGAAAAGTTAGTAAAATTGTGGACGGAAGCCTTGCGCTGCCTTGGGGTGAATTGCAGCGTGAAAGTGCCGAACCTTGAAAATTACTCATATACACTAGAGAGGGAAGAAGGTAACGTCGACGTTAGCCCATCTGCAACAATAATCCACAACAGGTATTTTCACGGATGCGAAGGGAAAGTGATGGTCGTATTTCCACCTTTAGGTGGACCCCAATTCCAGCCGACTAAAGATGGGTTATGTCTAGGCATACCATTCGATAGTGTAATAGCCAGAGCAGTCTCACGGTTATTCATCGTTACTCCCTCTGAACAGGGTATGGTCCAATACGGCGAGGAACTTTGTACGTACATCGACCGCGAAAGGGAGGAAGAGACGGCGAGAGGAGAGCAGAAACAGAAAGAGTTGAAGAACGGGATGGAAGAAGAGGATGGAAAATATGAGGCGAAGCAAGCAAAATGGAATAGGTTTCGTGTTATTTTCAAATACCGGACGTCTCTTCCATCCTACCTCTGCAGAATGGTAAAAGAAGACGTGCTCGTTAGATGCCCAACAGATCGTTTCGACCCTACGGAAAGTTGGCAACGATCCAACGACGAGGATATAGCAATCGCCAAGGAGGTGGTCGAAGCCCCAATCACTAAATGGATATGGATAAATTAGTACAGTTATCATACATATCTTGGATGATATAATGGGCCAACCTCCTGCGAACGTCGAGGGTATATGGACACTACCATCTGCAAATCTTTTAGGGTATAATGGACACAACCTCCTGCGTTTTCGAGTGTAGAATGGACACAACATTCAGCTATATTTGAGGGTATAATGGACACAGCCTCCTGCGATCGTCGAGGGTATAATGGACACTACCACCTGCAAATCTTCTAGGGTATAATGGACACAACCTCCTGCGATCTTCGAGGGTATAATAATCACATCATATTTTGAAAAGCGAATGAAACGTTCCCGGCTTGTATATACCCATTGTCAGGCGTATGAGAAACACTTTCTTCATAGATGAACAACCATAGAAATAACAATAATTCATGAAGAAACGTTTCAGAATGCTGGCAATGACAGAAACATTCTTGGTCCGTATGTGTTTGTTTCAATATCATTTGCTAACTAAATATGCTGTAACTTCCACTGATTGAGCCTCGAGGGTAGTTAAGAGAAAATATAATTTTCACTATTAGTATGACCCCTTCTACCCAGTTGTTATAGAAATATAGGCATACCATGAACATACACACATAACATGTCCTCGCGCTTCTCGCTCCTGTTGGCGGATGTAACGTCCTCCCGGACCAGCCTCCCCACCCTCTGTAATATTTTCAGATAATTTCGTTCAATACTAGGCTTACAACAATTAGTGTTGATATCATTATAATAATCTCGTCAGAGGATTATCTGCCTCGTTTTCTTCTGTCACGTTTTCTTCCTCCGTAAGTTTTTCAACGATCATTTTAGTCTCGCCCCCCCCCCCCCACAGTTAAGTTAAACTAATAATAATACACATTACAATATAGACGTCCGATCGATTTGAATTCTAGACATACCAGCTCTCCGTATCCAATTGTTGACGCGGAGAATTACTACAGTTCTTCCTAAATGGAAAGTTATCTATTGTGTTCGAGACTACGGGTTCAACCCTCTTCCGGCTTCCCGGACGTTTAAACCGTGAATCTTGTATTCAAGAGACCTGGCGGGAGCTGCGACCAACCCGTTTTGACTGGTTCACGCGGAGCTGGGCCTTGCGCTGCTTACCCCGATGTTCTCCGACGAATAAATGTGGTTTGGCGTTATTGCCGTAATCATTCAATTAAGGTATCCATTCGATTTATTAATTACAGACAGATCATATGCTGGTGGCCTGAGCTGTGAGGCAAAGGAGGCTACACGTATGAATGATACCGCTTACGAACTGTGGTGCGATGTACGCCTAAACTCTTCGTTGTCGGGTTAAATGTAAATTCCAATTAGGCTACAATAATTGAGAAACTTGATACTCAAGATTTATATCATTTCAGATAGTGGTCATACGGTATAAGGCCAGTAATGATATGTATACTTCAGTATGTCTTACACGTGAGTTGTATAAATTATGTGAATTTAGTGGAGGATATAAAAAGCTTCGGTGAATGATGTCACAACCCGTAAAAGTAGTATCAGCTCTTCTAAACTGGCGTATACACGAAGTCTCCCCCCCCCACGAATCCACTATTTCGAAATAGGGGCGTTATTCAATAATCAACTTCATTTTCACAAAAACGTGGGAACGTCTATAATAACATCGGAAAAAAAGCCAATTCCGAAAGTTGATATAAATTAGATTATTCCGTCGAAGGCAGTGGGATCGGGAGCGCCCACCTGCAACGTCCCTCCCCTGCTGCCTACCGCACCATGATTGTCAATATTATGTTGAAATTGTAATCGTATTAACGCAGATCGAAATCATACCTGTGGCACATAACAGAAATAAACAACTCGGATGTTTTGGGGGCATTTGAAAAAGAAAATGTATTAAACGACAGATTTACACCCACATTGAATATTTGGAGCACAGGTGAACTGCTAAGTCGTGAAACAATAACACGTTTGTAAGTAGACGTAGAGATACATTATACAAGTTTTTATCAATTGTTGGACGGTCAACTTATTAATCATTAATTTATCTGTATATGATGATGGCGTGTCATAAAGCAAACCTTCATGTTGTTGAAGTGTCAAGGTTTCATCTTGATTGATGCTGAATTCCTGTTGCGGCATTTCGTATATTTAACAGGTATATTACAATTGAGTATAATATAGAACCATTCTGATGACCTGTGAGAAAGCGAAACTTCATGTGGTTGAAGTGTCAAGGTTTCATCTAATATGATGTTGATATTCATGTTGTAGCATTTCGTATAGCCTATATTTAATTAACAGGTACAATACAATTGAGGATATAGAGAACCATTCTGATGACCTGTCAGAAAGCGAAACTTAATGTGGTTGAAGTGCCGGCAAGATTTCATCTAGTTTGATGTTGAATTCCTGTTGCGGCATTTAGTATATTTAATAGGTACAATACAATTGAGTATATATAGAACCATTCTAATGACCTGTCAGAAGCGAAACTTCATGTGGTCAAGGTTTCATCTAATATGATGTTGAAATTCCTGTTGTAGCATTTCGTAGCCTATTATATTTAACAGGTACAATACAATTGAGTAGATATAGAACTGTTCTGATGGCCAGTCCGAAAGCGAAATTTGATGTGGTTGAATCGTAAAGGTTTCATCTATTTTGATGTTGTCATTGATCCTGTAGCCTCACTTTGTACATTTGACAGGTGAAATACAATATTCACTATATAATATAGAAGTTAGAATATCAGAGAATGTCATGTGAATGATCTCCTCCCCATGACTGGCTTCTCAGTTACGTGAACTACAGTTTGATGGTCAACTTGAAGAGAGATGGAGTAACGAGGCGCATGTTAGGTATAAAAGACATGTGCGTCCGCAGAAGAAATGTCGTGGGAAGGGGGAAAACATTCTCGTAAGGTGTAAGCCGGCCCGGTAACAGGGGTCTGGGAAAGTGACGGAAGTAGAGGTTTCGGCCAGTGGGCGGGTTAGAACATTTCGTGGGGCTTTATGGTGGCGAAAAGGCCCATGACCTTCTTCATAAACAGTTAACAGTTAAACTCGCTGTAAACACAGTTACCCCCACAAAGCTATCACTAGGTCAATAACTGATTACCCAGTTTGTACTACAGAGAAAGAGATAATAAAAACACTGGCACTGACTGACCAGTTAGTTGCCCTGGCAAAGACTGTCTGTCAAGATCAGGGACTGAGATTTGCAGGAATTTGATATTTGATAGGGAATTCGCATAAAGAAAACTAACCTACACCTAATTAATTTTAATACCGATGAAATACATATTTACAATAACTAACTAACTAACTAACTACAGGTGCAATTATAGGTTATACTGCGCATGCATGTTGGTGGGTATAACTATTACTACTGTATCATTTACCGGTTCAAACCTAACTTGCTAGAGCTACGAAACTCGATATCACCGCCAGTGAGGTAGCCATAAGCATGTTGACAGAAGGTCTGATCGAACCATTACAAAAGTTCCCATCGCAAAGGCAAAGTTCGTATTGATCAATGCTAATCCCTAGTTCTTCAATATATTCCTCCAACTGCTTCAACAATGATGGTTCTAGCTTTTTCAAGTCATTTAGATCGTAGCAACCGTTGTCGATTTCACTTGTATAAAAACAACTCGATGTAGAAGTCTTTATGGAAGTACCAGATGCTGTGGAGAGGAAAGAATTTCAATACTTTGTGAATTACTTTAACATACCTGCCCATTGATTTGATTAAGATGACGACAACAAACTGTAGTTATTATTGTGATTATTATTATTGTGATTGTTATTATTATTATTATTATTGTGATTGTGATTGTTATTATTTATTGTGATTGTTATTATTATTGTGATCGTCATGATGATCGTGATCGTCATGATTATCGTGATCATCATGATTATCGTGATCGTCGTTATCATAATTATCGTCATAATAATTATCATATTATTAATACTAATTATCATAATAATAACAATCATAATAATAATAAAAAAAATAATTATTATAATAATAATAATAATTATAATAATTATTAATAATTATAATAATTATAATAATTATAAAATTATAATAATAATTATAACAATAATAATTATAACAATATTAATAATAATAATAATAATATTAATCATTTAATAATAATATTAATAACAATTGTAATAATAACAATCATAATAATAATCATTATATTAATCACTATAATAATCACTATAATAATAATTATAATAATAATTATAATAATCATTATAATAATAATCATTATAATAAAAATCATTATAATAATAATAATCATTAAAATAATAATTATAATAATAATAATAATCTTTATAATAATAATCATTATAATAATAATTTTCCATACCTGGTCAGGGGAAATACAAAAATAATTTCCAATATGTGTGATCATTGTTAGTATATCAAGGTATATCAGGCTACAAATAAACGAGTAAATATGAGTTGCTTTCACACCTCATGTACTTAAAGGAGCAATCCAAGTAACTCGCTTGACCATATCTGTTTTATAATTCCAGACAAAATTAATGGTTAATGCTTCGAATTCCTCAATAAAACTTTTGGGCGGATTTGGCAAAATCAAGAATAAAAACACTAACTGTGATAAAACCAAGACTTTTAGCACTAGAAATTATTCCTATTGGGTAAGGTCTCTTTGAGACCAAATACTATAAAGCGTTTTAGTCTGGACAGATTCGAAGTATAGTTCAATATAAATAAGTCCTCTCTATTTTGAGTTACTACGATATATGCCCAAAAGTCACTACGATATAGGCCCAATTGTCCAGTTTAGATGATATATCAGGAAAGCAATGAGTTTCACTCACAAGCGCTCCAAAGGGAAATAATAAAGACTCATCTACTTACTCTTAACCCAGAGGCAAATTCAAAATTATCAAACATTTTCGTAACATGTCTTAACGATTCAAAATCTAATCAATAAATATGGTAGTATCATCTGCATACTGAATAATGTTGATCTGTTTACCGAAAAGTGATATTCCCTTAATTAAATTATTATTACAAATGGTCAAAGTTAAAACTTCTGCACACACAATAAATAAGTAAGGGCTGATTGGACAGCCCTGTCTGACTCCTCTATTAATGTTAAAATCTTTACATGAAAAACCGTTGTTCATTACTCTACCAGTGTTATTTGAATATAAAGTTTTCATCCAATTTAGAAAACTGTTGCCAAACCCACAGAAATGCAAAGATTTCAAAATAAGATCCCATTCAACTTTATCGAAAGCTTTCTCGAAGTCAACAAAAAACAGCAGACCACTTAATGGAGTAGTTTAACAATGATCGATAAGCTCCAAGACTAATCTAATATTCTCTCCGATAAACCGGTTTTTAATAAAAAGCCGTTTGATTTTGATTATAACTAATTATATTAGAAATAAACTGCTTAATTCGAATTGCAAGTTCCTTGGCGCAGATATTGTAATCATTATTCATTTGCAAATGAGGCAGAGAGTTTTTTATTTGATACAATGGTATCGTCCAGCTTTTAAATCCTGTTTAAAGACACTTTTATTACTCCTTTTGCAGATTTGATTGCTTGATTGACAGTTCTGTTATTGGTCTAATTTACACCCTCTTCTTTCTGAGCTGTTTCATGTTACTCGTAACACTGCAACTTAACAATGGTTTGATCCATAACCTGTGCACCCTGATGTTACGCCTACATTTGATAAAAAAGACTTCCCAACATTCTTTATACAATTTAATTAAGCCTCTCCTGCAAGGATAAATTTTGAAGCAAAATGGCAACGAAAAATACCAAGATTACGAATGATTCCGATCTTCTACGAATGTACCAATATGTATGAAAGAAAGATGTAAACTATGACGTCCTCATAGTGATTAGTGTGTTGATTTGCGTCGAAAATTTTCAGAATTCTAAACACCAACTCTCTGGTTATAGCTTACTTGATAACGTAGTTGATTCTGTACCACATTTATCAGCGCCAGGTGGACACGTCTGCGTGGTGTTGTCAGTCTTAGGATATATGGCATCCCAATTATTGCACACTGGGCCGTCGGGAGTGCAGTCACTCGTAACTTCCAGAAAACATTCCAGTGCCGCTGCGTCTGAAAGGAACATGAACATTCCAGACCATTATAGACTGTTCAACATAACGATGTCTCCTTAGTTGGAACAACATAAAGAGTGGGCTGTGCAGATGAAATTCTGTTTTATATGTAATTTGTTTAAATATCGATAATTCACAGTCACCAGTAGTTCATGGATATGACTCACCTCTAAGCAGTACAGAGAAAGAAACCACAAGGATCGGTAACACGTTCATTTTGATTTCCTGGAAATAAACCAAGGGATAAATTGAGTTACTATTGAAGCATTGAAGCAACCTGTGTTGTCTACAGCAGTTTTTCTTCCCAGACATCAGCAAAAAAAAATCACTATTAGCGTCAGCCAAAATCGATATTCACAGGAGGTCCAGACACTCTGCGTGCTTTTTTTAATGAAATCTCAACCAAGAAAGAAGTTAGGCTCTAACTTCCAAACGATGGCAGCATGTCAACTGACCAGCTCCCCAGCTTCTTATTACGATCGGTCTGTTAAACTACTGCACGAGGTACTGAGCCTAAATTAGCGGACAACTCTGTCAACTTGCATTTGTACTTGATTTGTACTTTTATCATAGGTCCTGTCCTCTTCCATCATACAATGTTTACGTAACTTGTTTCTTTAAGGGTGAGGAGAGACCATGTCAACAGCTGACATGGAATTGGATATTCAGTGTGGGCCATTCTCCCAGTTAACATGGTTTGAAGGACGGCCTGCTCCCGCTATTCATGGGACAGAGTCATGAGTAGTTCATTATGTGGCACTACACTCCCAATCATAATATGATTGGTGCTATCGGAAGTGGGCCAGTGGCGTATAACGCCGTTGTTTGGTTTTAGAGCCCAAGTTCTGTGTTGGATGGCTTTCCGTAAAAAGCAGTTAAGCTCTGGATTCTTAAGAGACCGAGGAATTTTCTATTCGTATATGTTCCATGGATGTATTGTCGATGACGCGTACATCGAGTTATTGGTCAAGGTTCTATCACTCGTGTTTCTGACCAACTTTGATATATAATCTATATATATATATATCAATATATATCAATATATGTATCAATATATGTATATATATATATGTATATATAGATATATGTGTGTATATATATATATATATAATATTTTCCACGACTAATGGCATGTATTCCTGACCGTTCTCCCCGTGATTCACCTCGTGGGTCTCCAGATCAAGATGGTTCCGTTTTGAAGAGCACAACGATATTCCTGACTCACTCTCGTGATTCGCCTCGTGGGATTCCAAATCATGAAGTTGCCGTTTAGAAGAGCAAAACCATGTCTGGTCATTCACCCAGTGATTCGTCTCGGAGGAATCGAAGCCAATATATTGCCGTTACGGAGATCACAACAGTGACAGAAGGTACCTTATATATATTATATATAT
>JAODAG010034141.1:0-10296 GCA_027574785.1 Orphnurgus asper | reverse complement strand
CTATTCCCTGGATCGCCAGCTGGAGCTATTCCCTGGATCGCCAGCTGGAGCTATTCATTGGGTGTGGTTTTCTTTAAAAAGTTAAAAACAAAATGTTTAATCTACCGTGAAGGTCTGTACTCGTTCTGGATTCTTACATCTGAATCACCGACGCATAGTGTCAAGCGTACAGCAATTATCGCGAAGCTACGCATTCCGGTTGAACTAGTGCACTCTACGTCTACGGACCGATAGTACTGGAAGCTGCAGCCTGAATCGGGAACAAATATGTCAACAACCTTTTGCTATTGAAATAAAAAAAATGTTACCCTGAGAGTCAGAAAAGTTGGGTGGGGGTTTATAGATGGCTAATTTCAGCACGTGCTCTATGCAATTCCGTTCATGAATGAATAATAATGAAATGGGTTTTTTTAATTGTCTGCTTCGATGTATGCAATGTCTTTAATTAAGAGAATGTACGCGTGTGTGCATCTCGGCCCTTTCTGCTAAGATCATGTGTAGTGTAACTCTCCATGCCTGTACTGGTTATTGGGGGGGGGGGTACCCTTCAAATGATCAATGCGCTACACATTACGTATAGCACTACACTCGCCCAATGATCTATATGGTCTTAAAACCTGAGTCCGATCGAAACAGTGATCGTGGCTGGGAAGCTGGTTACTTTGTGCCGCCGTGGAAGTATGCCGCCGTTGTTAGATTTAGAGCCCGAGTTCGTTCTTGAAGGGTTTTCTTTAAAAAAAAAAGACACCCCAGTGCGTGTGGTCCCATGGTAAAATCACTGAGTGGTATTATCGCGCGAAAGGCCTGTAGATACCGTAAGTTGGTTCGAACTAGGCTGCCAGCAGCTGCTGGTATGTAAATATTTCATCTTCGCTGTGCAATCGAGTACGAATACCTGTTGTAATCCGTCGATGGGAACTTTTTGTCACTTAATTACAATTTTCACATTCAATATGCACCTCTTGCACCTTCTTTATAAAATTGATTAATTATGTTATTAATGGGGAATTTTTCTCTCCCTCCCTATCACCCTCTAATAATTGCCTTGGTGAGACTGGAATGCTAATTCATGTAAACCAGATGACGTCATGAGAGTATGGACATGTCTGCCGGAAGAACTGAGCGAACACCTCAATTATACGTCACGACTCGTTCATGGATCAATTCAAGTGTAATAAATTGGAAAGAAAGTAAATTAACCGAGAAACCTGAAAACAAACGACAACAACCGTTTGCGAATTCGGCGGCCTGCACAAACCACCGAGTGCACCTCCTCCCATCAAAATTAATTTCTTCCCCTGGATGGCGACGCTCGGGGATCGTCTTCAAAATGACCTAGGAGGAACTTGCTCTCTATCTACATTGCACAAATTTAAAGTACAAACACAAAACTCGTCCTGTCGTATTATTATTGATCTTCCGTGCCTCTTTTTAGAGGGCGAGTTGACATTTCCAGTCGAGACTACCGGGTTATCGTGGTTATCGTGACATAGTATAATATAAAAAACCCGTGATTATGCTACATTGTCCGGCTGATCCATGATTGTAGACTTCGGAAACTTCTATGACGTCGTAAATTTGCGTGGCTTGTAACTACGCTCGCGTGCAACTGTCTTCGCTAAAATAACACGCACAAGCTAAGATTATATAAACATACGAGTCCTTGAGCTACATATCACGTGACACTATGTAATCGCCTAATGATCTCCACGCAGGCTGGTCCACAGACCATAATAATTGCACTGACACAGCGCGGTGGGCATATACACCTAGGAACGGGAGAGAGGTGGGGGTGGGGGTGGGGTAGGTAGTGGTGGTTGAGGGATTGGTGAACATTCGTAGTGGCACCTGAATTATCAACATACTATACCACCGCATCGATATTATGCGTGGGATGTTAACCTAACATGTCGGCGGGGAAGGGGTATCGGAAGTGCCTTTGATCCTAACCAAAATGTTCGTTCATAAAGTTTTGGTATTTTGACGATTCGTACAAATTGTATGTATGCCTGTGTGTATCATTTGGGGAGAGGATGGAGGAGCTGGGGGTAACACCAAAGAGTATGAGCTCAAAGAAACACAAGGAATATAGAGGAAACTGTCTATGTTTATAACTAAGTTGTATAGTTTTGTTCTTGGGGTCTTGGTCGGTTTGTGGTTAGGCTCCATAAGCAGCTGGTTAAAAGACCAGTACCGTAGCCGATCCAGGATTTTACGGAAATGTCCGTAAATTCCTGTCCTCGGAGTTACGTGTGTGGATAATATGCATGAGCAAGAATATTCAATTGGGGGAGTGAGTCACGGATCTGCCAAACGTATAGATACCCTTTGGAGTATGCTGCGCCAGGTTTGGCATCCATACTTGAAGGGTAATATGCAGTAATTAAAAAAGGGTTACTATGGGCCTGTCAGTTCTCTGAGGGGTATATTTATTATACTCAAGTATTTGAAGCTGTTTGATCTAACTTCCCCTAGCTTTATAGATGCATGCGTGGTGACCTCTTCAAGTGTATAACAAAGACAAATTTGCCATTGGTTTACATAATTTGGGGTTTGAACCATTCATTCAGAGTACTGAGTGGAATAATCGACCTGAATATGTTGTGGTGTATTAAAGTATGCATGCAGTTTATTAACGTCCCTGACACTTTTGATGATCCAGTACTTAATTGGAAAAATGTAGGGGGGGGGGAGGGTCAATGTAGGGGGGTCAATCAATAATAAATCTCCCTTTGTTACAGAAATGTGGGGAAGCGCACATGAACAGAATCGAGAAAATTCGGCACAGTGTTCTCGGCCGCCGATAGAAATAAAATACGAAATATATGGTAACAGCAAATGAATTGTTGATATTGTCGAACGAATTGTAGATATTGTCAAATGAATTTTTGATATTGGCATACGAATAGTGATATCAGCCAATGAGCGATATCAGCAAATGAATTATTGATAGTGGCATATGAATTGTTATATCAGCAAATAAAATGTTGATATCAGTAATGTATTGTAGATATTATCAAATGAATTGCTGATATTGGCATATGAATTGGTGATACCATCAATGAATTGGTGATATCAGCAAATGGATCGTTCATATCAAATGAATCGTTGATAACAGCAAGTTAATTGGTAAAATTGACATATGAATTGTTGATAATTGTTGATATGAGCAAGTGAATTGGAGATATCAACAAATGAATTGTTGATATTATCAAATGCATTTGTGATATCAGAACATAATTGTTGATACCAGCAAATGAAAGAAGATGCGGACACTTCGGATCAAACTAATAACGAGTAATTAAAGTACTGTCCCTGCAGTTGATTATTTTATTCTTTATAAATTGATATATACCCTCAAAGCGATGATTTAAAATTAAAGAAAAATAACATGACCTCGGCGTGAAGGTTATGAACTAACACGTATTTACACGTGTGTTCGGCGATCGATACCCACGTGACAAAATCTCGTTTTCTAACTGGGCAGCAGCTTGTAACATTAACTAAATGGTCTGTGTCAGCAAAGGGTCTCTCATTGGTCAATAATCTATCTCAGATAACAATTCTCGACCAAGGTGGTGATCGAAATATAATATCATAATTATATTAACGAGCGTGATTCAGTGACCATAGGAAAGAGCTCAATGAAGGTCTATCCAGGGTTACATGACTCTATCCAGGGTTCATGTCCACTGCTCAACGTTTCTAAGGAATACATATAATGAGGCTTGCAGATTAAAAGTAAAAAAACTATAAGACATTATCGATTTAGATGATATCAGTTGATCATTGATGGCAACAATCATTTGATGATATCCCAATTATGTGGTGATACCAACAAATAATTAGTATAATTGTGAATAATGGGTGATATCATCAAACATTTGCTAATATCATCAAACGAATTTGAGTGATATCACCAATTGAATTGTTGATATCATCAAATATTGATGACTATCGTGGAATAATAATTTAATAATATCATCAAATAGGCCTACGGGCTAGAACATAGTCAAACCAGTTCTATATGGCAATGACCGTCGGACTTGGACAATGATCCCATCATTCGGTATAGACGTGTATCACGATGGAGGACTTCAATGGATAACAATAGTAATTTTACTTACGTAAGAGAAACTATTTGAGTCAGAAGAAAAGATTTTGGGCCGAAGTATTCTTGTTTTTGCACGACGATGCTTTCAGATTTCCAAATAGAAAATATATATCAACAATGGCCTCGAAGTAGGCTTAGAAGTCATTAATGATTACTGCTGGGGAACTGAAATGTTGAACATAAGTACAAGGTAAAAAATAAACATTTAATGTACCGGTGCCTGAACTGCGTAACTGCAACGCACCGGTCCAATCTACATACGTTGAAACGTACTTACAAATTAAAGAAGGGATGTATCATTCAAGATTTAAGTAGAAAGTGATATTGCGTTGCTGTTCAAATAAACAACAGAACCATATATCAAAGAGTGTTAATTGCATTTCCCTAATAATGAAATCATATACAGGATAATGATGTAAGACATCGTAAAACTATATACCCGTTAGCTATTTAAAGATTTTGACATTTTATCTGCGTTGGTTGAATTCGAACTCGGAACATATTCAGTCGTCATTCTCATTAGTAATTAATTTAGTTGCATCCTCCTATCCATTGACTCGAAAAACGAGATCATTCCCCCTTACAATTTTTGCAAAGAGAAAAGTCGAATCATCGGGCCGCGCCTTCCAGTGAAAGATGGGCGTCACCCCATGTCCAAATGATGGGGATTCACCTGCATGTCACCTTTGGACGCTTCTGGTCGTTGACCCACGGACTATTTCACCCTGGGGGACCGACGTCTCATCGGATTATCCGGCTCCTCTTACGGACAAGGGAGACGATATTGCACAAAATGTGGTGGACATTTATTTAGGCGATATTGTTTTTTATTATATATAATAACTTGTATAGTGTTCTCTCTCAGTAGTTTCGGTTTAGCTCTAATGACTAACAAATAACATACTTCCCAAACTGAAATCATGGAAGCCATTTCACAAACTCAACCTATCCACTGCATTGTAAGTCATAATGGATGAGGCTCATTACAATCCCACATCGACCACCCATACTCTTAAAATTCGTCTCATTTGTTTCACGGACCTCCTGATTTACCTGACGCACAACAAATCAAGTTCTCCTTATAAATATACCACCAAAATATGCTATACTTTGTGCAATTTTGTTAGTGTAATAAAATTACTGGTATTATGTGTATGATGTTTATATTTGTGTACACTTTAGTATTTAATTATAGCATTGCCATCGTCCATACACTACATTAACAAATGACGTAGACCTGCTGCTAATTAGGCCTAATTGGCTCTGAGCATATGAGATTCGGGAACAGACTGAGTAAACGAACCAGTGACCTACAATTGGAACAAAGGGCAGTGGACAGATACTATTAAAAGCCTTCATTTTGCAGATGAGTTGTTAAACCTCACCCATATGTGTGGCTGGGTAACCCCAAGCTTATATAGTTTACCATATTTGCCATAACATATTTTTTGTTAGTATTGTTGAGCTATTTATTCTCCAGTCCGGTAGCCATATTGGACGCGAATTGGGCTTCACTCCTAGCCCAACATTTGCCCTAATCCGTCGTTGTTTATTAACCCAATTGGGACCCACTTGGAACCCAATTGGGCCCGGTTGGTTATCCCAATTGGAACCCACGCGACGCTCATATGGGGCCAATTAGGCCCACTCCAAGCCCAACATTTGTCCTAATACTTTGTTTTTCCTACGATTATCCTAATTAATTGAGACCCACGTGGAATAAATTTTGCCCCAGTCAGTTAGCCCAATTGAAGTCCACGAAAAGTACATCTGGGGCCCAAGTGGGACCCACTCGATCCAAGCTCACAATTTGCCCTAATACCTTGTTTTTCGTAATGATTAGCCCAATTGGTACCCAATTTGGCCCGGTCGGTTAGCCCAAGTGGTTTGGATGGACAAATCTGGTTTGACCCCAATTGGACAGCCCTATTGGAGACCACCAAGTACCGTAGTCCAGTCCGCACCCAACTGCCGATGTTCACTGGGAGGTCATGGGAATTATCGTTTTGATGGAAAAAATCTTCAGAAAGGTGTAAGATGTATAACAAAACCTTTGGAGACTTTGGAGGCATGTCTACCGGAAAAGAACGACTTGGACAATATTACTACCGTATGTCACGTGTATCACAAAGAAGAACTTAGACAACATTGTCATCTTTATTTGATGTAGAAAGACTTGGACAATACTGACGTCATTATTCGGTGTAGAAGTTTATCACGAATAGGAGGAATTGAACAATATTACGTCTTTATTCGGAGTTGAATGTCCGACACGAAGATGAATAGAATTCATTGGGTTGCAAATAATGAAAGATCGCGCACATTAACGGCATAACGGCATTAAGAGGACACGTGATTCTCCTTAAGTGAAGTTGTGTGGAATGATGAGAAGTTAATACTCATTACGTCACGAAGTACACCGAACGATTTTTTTCGATTTGGGCGTTCCATACCAACACTTGCCTTTTAAAGAATTCGACTTTTTCCAGAGAGACTTAGATAAGGATATGGCCGAATTTTCTAGAAAGTTTGGCCGTTAGGCGATCCAGTTATCTGGCAACCTGAATGCAATTTTATTTAATTTGACTGTTGCAAATGACTGTTGACTTAATAGTACTATAGTAGTACTACTACTACTACTACTAGTACTAACTTACTAGTACTAGTGGTAGTCTGTAGTTCTAACTTCTACTCCGGTAGTACGACCGTACTTTTCGGAATGGACCAGAATAAGGTTACTTCGTGCCAGAAACAAAACAGTGATGAATATCTGCGACTCCATAAAGATTTGTTACTTCTATCCGGTGACTTGGCTTTTCGAATTCACCTCTTCCGCGTAGGCCTAAGCTAACTGAAGACTAGTATGGCTACACTAGTAGAGTAAGATAGCACATCGGCTAGACCACAGGCGCCTCCGGCTCGCAGCTAGTATTGTAACTTAGGTTACACATGACATATACTACAGTCTACAGTGTGTAGCCTAACGTTAGGCAGTACAAACTAAACGATGTGACAGCGCTGGGGTCATAAGCTACCCACTCGCTTAATTTAGATTTACAGTCTGCTGTTAGCTGCCAGTTGGATTCATTGTTTCCCCACCCCTGTAAATGCTAGACACCACTGCCCCGTTCTGCTTTAGCTAAAATGGATTATTAAGTCCAAGTGTGTGCCCCACCCCATACCACTTACCAGAGTTGAAACTAGTACTAGTATTATGATGTTAAGTGTTATGTTACCCCTGTGTAGCAGATGGCACTGCCTACTATATTACCAATTTAATCATTTGGCTATTGGAGTAACAGATGTCATTACCAAGTTCTCATTGTAACCTATACCGCACGCTATGCATGAGTGGTGTGGCTCTAAGGCACGCCGTAAGTTTGCAACACGGCCCTGGAGTGGAATCAAGTTGCCCATGCTTAAAGTTAAACTAAACTTCCTTTTCACTTGCAGCATTAATAAAGAATCATAAGGATAAAAAGGCACAAAAGACCGTGACCAACAATACCTCACATGAGCAACTCCACCACACTTCCTCATCGCAACAAGCGTGTAGACGGCTAGTCGTTCTTCCTCGAGGAAAGTGTGCAACGGTAAACAAGAAAAATGTACCAAGAACTACTGAAGGAAAGAACACGTCCAGTCAGGAAACTGGAGGTGTTCAAACGAGGAGTTCTTCATCAACCTTGCAACAGACAAAGGATGAGCACTCCGCTCGGACAGATGCTAAAGCTTGGACCCCGACTGGTAGAGACAGTTTGAGAAGGCCAGATACAGGCAGTTCAGCAAGTGAAGTGCACCCCCATCTATCAAAGTGTCATTCCACATCATCTCAGGGACATGGTCCATGTATCTCAAAAGGAGCTGTATCACATAACCCAATTGGGCTCGATGTGCTCCACCGAACTGTCGTTAAACCGTCAGATAAAGCAACCTGCACCCGAGGGGAAGCACAGAGAAGATGTGTAGCGTTGCCTGATAGTAAGCATGCCCCGCGGATAACACATTTGAATGGACCCTCTGCAAGTCTCGTATCTCCGGGGGTACAAAGCGTTCAACCAAGGAAGCAGACGAGGTCGCATTCTGAGGTGATAAACGCGGCTCAAATTTCTGAAAATAAGGCCGCTTCGTTTGGGTCTACTGGCTGTGGTAGAAGCGAATTAAACATTTTGAACGATGTCCGTCCGCATAGCGGCACCCCTCGCTCGTTGAGGATCGATGCAGTAAGAACAGCCTGCATGGAATCGTTTTCTGCTCTAGAGGACTATTCTGTACGTGGAGGTCTTTCTGAAAACGGAAAACGGGTGGAAAATGAGTGTGAGATTGCACGGGTGGCAGCCCTGTCGGCTTATCTGTCCCAGTTGGAAAAGAAAGGACTCGCTGCTAATGTCAGGGCAGCAACGGCGAAGGCACAGGACGAGTCTGGTCTCACAGCTTCTGATTTGGTTTTAAAAGAAAGAGCCCTCCACAGTCTGAATGATGGCCAGAGAAAGAGGCTCTGTAGAACGGACGTATCAGCTCTAGAAGCGGCCAAGATTTGTGGGAGTAAAATCGGCGATTTGTCCACCGATCGGAAAACCAGCGCCGCTAAAAATGTCGTGAAAGCGCCAAAGGCCGACCTGGCGGAGAACGAGTCTGGTCTCACAGCGTCTGATTTGGTTTTGAAAGAAAGGGTGCTCCAGAGTCTGAATGATGGCCAGAGAGAGATACGCCGTAGACAGGGAACGTCGTCATCTCGAGAAGCAGCCAAGATTCTGGGCACTAAAGCTAGTCGTTCGTCCACCGATCGCAAAACCATCGTCGTTAGTGGCCGTGCCGATCAAGGCACAGTGGCGGAGAAGCAACACACTAGGCTTGATGGTCCCGACAACACCACGCCGAAGACGCAGGACAAAATTCAACAACTGAGGGACGATATCGATCGGCTCGAGGCCAAGCTGAGGTCGAGCACAGTCAAGCTCCAGAGTGACGGGGAAAGAATTTTGAAGCGTGGCGGGGATCCCCCGGGCAAAAGTCTTCGAGTGAGGGGTAGCAGGCCTCCTGCCCGCGGTAGCAGTTTGAGAATGGTGAGGACGGGGGCATCGCGCGCCCGGATTGGTGGTCCGACTGAATCAGGTAGTCCGCTACGAGAACCGAGCCCATTTAAGAAGATGCACCCTCTGCAGGGGCCGGCACTTCATGTTGCTGGCAGCAGCAGCAGAAGTTTACACAGAACTAGGACTAGATTTAAGGTGCGGAATTCGTCTCGGAGGACAGCACCAGCAACCGGTCAGCGGTCTTTAACGTATTCACCGAAGCAGCGCCATGGAAGAAGAGACCGCCATCCAAGTACCTCTGCTAAATGCTCGAGCACGATCCATAATACTCTCCCTAAACTTCAAGGTAGGGAACGAGTGCTAGTTAACTTTTGTATCATATAGTGTTTGTTGATAGTGATTCTGCAGTACTGTAGTGTAGATAGAGTGTGCATCACTTGATATCTTTCACACGTAGCAGCAATGCCCCGCTGACCTGTCAAAAATACGATTTTACAAACTACTTTATAGTTTTAAGAGATAGTATTAAGCATTTGATTTAAAACTACTGCCCTCTTTCCACCAGCTTGCTTGTTGTTCAAGGACTTTTCAAAAAATATATTTAAAATAGTTAGAATTCTGACAAAAGCTGTTCTTAACCTAAATTATCATTCAGGCTTTTTTCGTTTGTACTGTAGCGAAACATTTTCAGGAAAATTAAACCCTCAAGAGCGAATAGGTCGAGGTAACGAGGAGAAGACCAAGGGGGTGGGGGAGGATATCAAAAAGGGAGACGATCAATGGGAGGAAGGGATCCAGGTACCTCTCGGTTGACATGGGTCTTATGACTTAGAGATGGTTCAAACAACCTTGTATATATCTTTAGAAATTTGGTACAGCTGTAAGTTGACCAATTTCGACATCAATATATTGGAAGGCACTACAAAGAAGGATGAATGGACGAAGCCATCTGGAAGACATGAAACTCACTGCTAAACGGCCTCAATCGGGAGGTCATTGGTGGCGCCACAACTCAACGCAGAGCCAATGTTAACGTTAAATGTTGATAAGCACTGCCAAACCATGTTACAAAGCGATACAAGTTTGATGGTATGACCTGTAATCTATGCGTCTTGGCTTCTAAAAGCAAAGCGGCTTGCATACTCT
>JAODAG010034030.1:6016-17465 GCA_027574785.1 Orphnurgus asper | reverse complement strand
TATTAGTCACGGCCGTAGAAGTCCGGCTGCCTTTGCCGTTTTTTGCGGGGCCTGCTATTCATGATGGTCTTAGCTAATGGCTTGCCATTATTAGTATTCCTAAATTCTGATGCAGCTATCCTGGCAAAGAATTATGACGCATGGAGGCTTCCTGCCGAGTGGAAACCAGTCCCCACATTCTCTTCCCTGGCCTAGTAAGCTGCGCCATCGACCGATCTCGTTTGGTGGGTCACTGATCATAGGTCTGACCAACCTATAACTTACGTGGGTTGTCAGACCAGGGAGCTGCCAGCTCCCTGGTCAGACAACATCTCCCTGGTCCCTGTCATGTTACGGTGACACATGAGTGTCCGGGCCGTCGTAGCAACTCCCTTGGCTGGTAGTAGTACATATAACTTAAGTAAATATTATTTGAATGAGATTAGTTTAGAACGCGTTGATTTAATTCAGGTCTTCAAATTGTTTAATGGGTTTTATATTGTTGGCCTTCGCATAATTGGGTTTCTTTTGGTACGAATACCGTCTCTAACCCGACGGACGCTTCAAGCATTCATATTGTCAGTCACGCCCAATCAGGATGATGTTTATATTTGAAAACGTTAGGCCACTTTTTTTTTCATTTCAGTCTTTTCTATCGTAGGCGACCCACAGGGGGGTGGGGGAGGCACGGGGTAATCATGAACTATCTATAATACTAGTATTAGTATTACTAATTATTAGTATTACTAATTAGTATTACTAAAATAAATGAATTCGAAAACTTATGGTACGTGTCCACCGACCGACCCAGCTGTTGCACTTTTAACAGTTTAAAGTGAACTAAGTTACTAGTAGTAATACTAGTATTACATGTATTATCGATATGTATATATATACTGTACAATACCATAGTGCGAAAGTTGTGCATGGCCTGCGTTGTCTGCTGCATAGGTACTTGGAACTCCGCCGAATCAAACCCAAACCATAATTTATATTTATTATAGGAACATCGCTCGATCAGTTAGGGACCCATTTGGAAACACTTCTGTTAGTGTCAGTTACCGTGAGTATTTACCAGGGAATTTCAACCTTGGTTCGAAGTCAAACGTGTTAATATTCAATCGATGGCACTTCGGAAAGAAGTAGGCTAACCCACGCTTAATGCACTTAGATAGGCTAGCGTGATTAGTGTACTAGTACTAGTAATTGACGCGTAGCGGCTACATAGACTAGGCCTAGTCCTTGAACAGGTACGGTTACACTTACACAAGCATCCAAAACTAGACTACCCAAACGTGTAAAGTGTAACGTACCGTAAATTCTAGGACTACGATAGGCTAACATAAGTTTTGCCATTATACACAATAAATTAACGTTTTGCCCATCGTATAACTATAATTATAAATAAGTACTACTACTACTACTACAAATAGTAGTAGTCACTAGTAGTACTAGTACTACTAACTACTTAGTACTAGTAACTTAGTACTAAGTTAGTAGTACTAGTACTCTACACTGCAGTACTAGACTACTAGTACTAGTAGTACTACTAATACTAGTAGTACTACTACTAATACTATACTAATACTACTAGTACTATACAGTATGACTATGATCAGTATAACGTTACGTTTCTGGCCAAGTTGGTCTGCTGATGATAGATACCTAACCAAACTTATCAGAGAAATTTGAAAAACATTCTTAAATTAAAAATAAAACACTTGTAAGTTGTATACCTACCATAGTCATTAATTATGTGGGTATGTATGTACTTCATCATTCATGTACTTTTTGAAAAACCTGGAGGCTGGAGATTTATGTGTGTAGATGCTATTACATGCTATTATTTACTTACTGTACCGTGTACTGTTAACTTAGCATTTCCTATTCCATCGTGACAATCATTATTTATCTTGCAATTCCGACATAAAATGTTATCCAAAAGATAGTTTTACAACAGTTGTATATTTCTGAATTATGGAAACTGGCGGTGTTATTATGGGCGATGAAGTATCAACAAACATCTTACTGTTTGTAGTTAGGAACTGTCAGTTGCAAGCCATGGTATGAGTGATGTGATAAGACTTTCCTACCATAGTTTTCAGATCTAATTCAAGCTTCATGGTGACATTTTTACCAGTTTTAAGATGTTTGCAAAGATTCTGAGCTAATACCACCGCGAGACGACACTTCAAGGCTGTGAGTCTCACGGTGAAACTGAGAGTTGGCAGATGTGTGCCAGTGTAAGACTACCTCACTGGGCCTATTTGTTACTTAAGTACATGTATGTACATGTGTATAATTGTATGTAGATAATAGCATATCCCTATCAACCTATACATAGTTATACCAGGGAGCTGCTACTAGATCCCTGGTTATACTATACATATGCTATATTTGAGGTTATCTTACATGAAGTATATATCAAAATATGTAGGCAAAGTCTTGATAACAGATAAATTTCATAAATTATATTAATTATTTCTTCTTTTTCCAACTACATACAGTAAAATAAACTTCAATCTGTCAAAATGTTTGAAAATCCTGACATTTTTGTCTCCTTTTACATTTTAATGATCATCCATCCAGTAATCAATCCAAAATATGAAAAATGGAATAACAAAACATTTCTTCACAATCCAAAACATCCAGCGTCTTTAGCATCAAACCTCATCCGGTAGATTTTTTGGGCATAAATATGCCTCAATCTACTAACACTAACAGTTACTAAAAATAAAATTCTTGTACTATCATTCCCAAGATCCTTGATATCGCCACCCCTGGTTATAGAGGTTAACCCTCGACAGACAAAATTAGCAGTAACACTGCCGCTGTCTACTGTGTGTGGCTGTTTGCCAAGTAACCAAATTAGTTGCTTCTATCTTTACTTAGCTTTAGTTCATGCCTCTCAAACATCTATGGCATGAAGCATTTTCTTTGTTAAACAATTATGCAAATAAACAATAGTGGAAGCACCAGCATTATTTGCGAAGCATTCTGCTTCATTTACATGACCAGTAGACCATCACATTTTTATTGCAACATACAAAATGCAAAGTTCAGCAGCTACAATAAATGGATATATCATTTTTGAGTAAAAATTGACATAATCCCCTTTTCGGCTTCTCTGGCAATTCTGCAGTAAACATTTTATTCAAGCAACCTGGTGAGAGCAGGAACAAGCACATCTTGACTGGTTCACATATAGCTCTCCAACGAATTAATGGTGGTCATGATGTCATCAACAAACTATGATATGTGTGGCCATCAGATTTGAAAATTGCAGACCAAACACTGTGGCCTGTGCTATGAAGTATAGGCGGTAAGCATGAACATACATGAACCTGGTGGTCTAGGATTCCACTCATGCACTGTGGAGCGCTGTTCATTAAAGGGCTAGCTAGACCCCTTTAATGCTCAATTAACTACAGGCACTCTTCAGAAGGAATTCTTAACAGCTCTATACATGACTCTTGAAGGGTACGACTAAATTACATGTAAATCTCATACGAGTCATAGTGTTGTATGTATTGTTGAATAGTGCAATCTTTTCAAGTAAGCTACAGTAGGTTATACTGTACATACTGTAAGTTGTACGTTCAGAGCTATTATTAATAAACGCTATTATTATACAGTTAGTTAAGAGGCAACATTTAATTTGAATCATATTGTGTAGAATGGTAAACTGGTAAGGCTTTGGCAGCTTTAATTAATTTCTCCTTGAGACTCTTCAAGGTATTGGTAGAATGTCTTGGTCATTTACTGGACTGCTCGGTCGATGACATGGTTTCCATCCTTTTTCATTTCATTGCACATTTCTTGGTGAACAATGGGGGAGAGATGTCCCCTTCATACAATTATAGTAGAATGTTCCATTAGCATTACATGTTAGGCAGGCAGTTTGGCATCCATGGGGGTGGGGTTTGGCAGAGGGTTTCCTCCAAGGAAAACAGGAATACCTAAGGGATATTATTACCTTGCATTGGGAGTTCTCTTAGAACATTGTTTGAGCAATGCTTTCCTTGTGTTGACTGCATGAGGAGACCTCTGTCCTGGAGGCTTTAGCTGAAGAGAGGCTGAGATGTGTATGGCTGCTCGTTTGCAATTTAAACTTGGAGCAGACACGTTTATTTTCCGCCCGGCTATGTTTGGTCTAGCTTTATTCTTCTCCGTATTGCGTTATCCCGGCGCTCCAAAGAACGACAACATGCCGTCACCATATGGCCTCATAGACTGGGCCGTCTCAGGCCCAACATTTGTCGTCTGTTATCTGAAGGTCCTGGGTGTTACTACCGCACCGCAGATACTGCGGTGCAGGCCTGGGTCGGACTTTCTCCGACAGAATAAGCAGTAGGGCCGAGAGCTTAGCTGCAAGCTGGTTGGCTCTTCTATTCCAACCAGTAAGACACATCATGGCTCTAACTAATACCTCTTAAAAATAGGACCCCAAAGAACTTATAGCAAAATTGAAAGATCGTGAGCACCTAGGTGGGGTGATGAAAAGCGATCACCCATTCTCAAACTCTGTTCAAAACAAAATAAAATCAGAGACCAAGAACCACACTGCAGCTATGATGGGAATTGCGTGGAACATAATTCCCAAGACAATGAGGTTGGAAAAACCCTGTCCTGAATGGCAACCCCAGCAGGGACTCTATAGTAGAAGAACTCTACCCACTGGAACAAAAACTTAAACAGACCTGCAGTACAATTCCTGCTATCTAAAAATACTTGTGGACCTAACTAGCCACTTCTTGAGAGTATTGTGTGTTGGCTAACAAGCCTACATCCTATACACAGGAAGAAAACTAACAATCAAGATACTTAGGGCAAAGTGAGGCCAGGTAAGTTAAGGAAAGTCCTTCCATTTATAGGTTCCTTACATTAATAAGTTTAATAGTCTGATAATTCAGAGTAAAATGCAAATCCAGGGAGTTGATCTACACTGCCGGAATATGTCGTGGTGGCTAAGTATGTTATGAGGATCGTGATAGCATCACTCGGCTGTGATGTAGAAACAATATTAGTCACAAGTGTTCTGATGTTGGGCTAGATGGGCAAACATTAGTCATAGAGGGGAAAGTATATATATAAGCTAGTAAAACCCTAAACCAGTAAGTTTTGGGGAACTTAATATAATTTTAATGAACCACTGGACCAGGTATATACACATTAACATGAATAATACCTTGCAGAACTAGGAGAAGCTATATACAGCCCATATTTCTCGCTTGGGATCGACTCACAGTCAAAAATTTGAAATAAATGATTTTAAAAATTTGAAATAGGAAATGGTATGATTCTATCATCATAACCCTTGGTGCTTGGCTATAGTAGGCTACTGCTTGAGAGGGTGCATAGTGAAAAAAAGACATTAATACTTTTAGCTCAGATTGGGTCAACAAGTTGTTTGTACTTTATACTGAATGAAAAGTTAAGTGATCACTAAAGGCTATTCTTTCACAATCGGTGATCAGCTAGACAATAAATTCAGAGGAAGCCTAAATCATGATTTTCTGAAAGGTTGAAGCTATAGGACACAGCCATTGAAAGCATTCCAAAGAATTACTGATGCAGGACAGCAAGGTCCTGGTTTATTCAGAATGGCAAACAAGTGAATTGTTTCCCAAATTGGGGGGGTTGGTGTTTATGGGCATAATCAAGTTAAGAACTATATACCGTTAGCACTCTACCTTAGGTCAAGTACCTCTCTACGCAAAAACAAGCATTAATGCTGGTTGCTATACTTATTAGGTTATAAAGTTAAAAAAAATCCTCTTTAAAGTATTAAAAGCAGAAATGATAATAATATATCAGTGCCCTTTCTCTCACATCGGGTTTAAAAGTGCCTACGTTGGAGTCTGTGTTCCGTTGCATTAAAATGTGTAGAAAATAAAGGGTTTAGGGTGGTATTAGCTTTGACTACATTATTGTGTACTTAATTTACCCAATGGTTATACAGTACTACCAATTAACAACTTGCCAACCTTGGTACTAGGCAAATGTACAGTATTGAAGTAAGGCAGTACTTTTTTTAACTGTTGCTATTGAAATATTGAACATTGCTGGTCAATTTTGCTTAGGTCGAAGGTCATCAGAGTTCACTAGAGTGCACTACAGCTGTTGTGAGTTATTGCAGACACCAATGAACCCATGTAACCCAACCAAAATAAACTTTAATAGTAGAGTTTTCTTAGTCCTTATAGTATAAGATTAGGAAGCCTCCTACTGTAAGGCTGATGACAAAACCAGCCCTTTAACATGCCTTCTCTTTTCGACCAATGTTCAGAAGTTCACAAAGCAGGCATGTAGCCGTCCATCCATCCATGCCTTTGAAATTGTAG
This sequence comes from Orphnurgus asper, assembly GCA_027574785.1. Taxonomy (NCBI): domain Eukaryota; kingdom Metazoa; phylum Echinodermata; class Holothuroidea; order Elasipodida; family Deimatidae; genus Orphnurgus; species Orphnurgus asper. The sequence continues at coordinate 11,142 of JAODAG010034030.1, read as the reverse complement.
TTAGGTGTATGGTTTGCTCTATGCAATAAAGTTTCAATAGGGGGAGGGGGGCATGGACACCCCTAGACCCGCCCCTGAATCCCAACTGAAGTCCCCACCCAATGGACGTGATTGCACGACCTCATCGACCACTTTCTCGAGGACCGAGGGACGTGAGCGCAACATGTCCTTCACCGCTGCAGCTGTGCCGAGCGAAGTTTAACAACACCAATGAAAATCCACCCGGCGAAAAGCGAGCCGAATCCATTTTAAACACCATGTGCTGTCGGCTGAACTCATCACCGCTGCAAAGTTGCTGTGGTGGTTTAGTCAACCCTGCCGTCCATGTAACTTAATAAAATATTTAGTGTTGCCGGTTCCGGTCGATATCCGATATTTCAATCAAAATATCGGGCTGATACCGTTATTGTAAACAATGTTTGTATACAGTCATAAATTCTCCAATGCTTTCATATCATAATTCCTCCGAGTTAACCTCGATGCAAGACGTGGGGGGGGGACATTTCCAAGTCGCGAACACCAAACATTGCAGTCGCAGTTTTAAAATTTTACTACGTATCAAATGTCTTTCTTCCTATGCATAAAATTAAGTACGTTTTTAGTTCTATTACTTCCTGTAGTGTTTACCTTCTGTACAATTATTTCTAAGTGATTTAAGCTTACTATTCCCAATTGAATGTACTAAGCTCTTTCCCAACCTTTTAAGAAATAATTCCAACATTGCTTTCAAAGCCCCGCCTACGTGGAATGGACTCGTTTTTTTGTACAATTTTTTATTTCAAGGTTTTTGTATTTATTTTGTATTGTTATGCAATATGTAACTATACGTAACTACCTATAGATTCAATATAAGGCAATGTCCCAAGCGGAGGAGGAATCAAGTCGGATCCAAAATAATCTTGCAATTAGAAGTGGAAGTTATGGTTATAAGGGTTATTTAATTCGTTTGTATGTTTTGGCACATAGGCCTAACCTGCCAGTAACACATGTACACACACATTAAGCACCCAGAATTGTTTGTTTTGTATTTGATGATGATTGGTTTGGACCGATAGGCTTTATCAGCAAAATGTTGCCAATCTTCCGATATGATTTCCCGATGTTTCCATAAGGGATTACTCGTTTGATATGTGTAATTATTCGTCAAATACGGCACTCTAAATATAGCCTGTAACGTTTTATCCTATTTAACTAGTCTACTTGGTACATTGCATGTTCTGGTAAGCACACAGATAAACATACAGCACATGATCTTTTAGTAAGACTGATTGGACGAAATAACATCATTTATTTTTTACGCACCACCACATGTTTCGAAAACACTCCATTCAACGTCTGTGTTTTCTCCCTCTAGATGCCATGTGTTTGAAGTACAAGTGTGCAGGGATTTCCGGCCTGCTAAGCTTGATACAGATCACGTAACAAAAGCAAACATTTTCGAGTTACACAGTCTTTGACCGTCGTAATGAACTTTTCAAAAGTTAGTAAATTTTGTTTGACTATGTCTCAGTCTAGTTTCGTGCGAGTCGTTGTCATAAAAGTGTTAGCGGAATGGTCACATAGCCAAGGAAATTGAAAGTCGACATTCGATCGTCTGTTTCCTTATATTTTTACGGGTTCTCCAGGCATGCCTGCATGAACGAGGCACGTACAGAGGTGGAAGAATCGGTACATATGGTATAACATGATTTAATGTAATAGAGGTTTGGATTTGACTCTCAACCAAAAACAGAGAATCGGCCTCCACTCAAATATTGTAATGTCAGTTCTTAATCGTTTAAAGAGCTTTTCTTGCCATGGACTTTACTAAAGTGTTGTAAACAAATGATGGTTTATAAATGGTACAGGATTTTGACACTCAGTTCATGTGCAGGTCAAAGTTTTAACTGCTTGTTATATTGTGCACGGCACTGGTCCATAGCAGCATATACCTGATACTCCCCAGCATACCTCCCTTCACTGGAAGCTGGATGAGGTCTACTGGAATTGGGTGATCAAATTCCATTTGGTCATGTGATGACACCAGCTTTCTTTGAAATCAAGGCTATTAGGCTATTATCAGAAATGAAAATTGAATTATTCATCAATGACTCCTAGTGCCCAGAATCCCATGTTCAAACTATGTCAGTTGAAAATGGTAAGATGATATGTAAGTGAACATGGTTAAGGTTAAGGAGCTCCAATTGAGATCTTTTATTGCTTTTGCCAAAAGCAACACCTTTCAAAACACGATGCCATAAATCTTTAAGGTAACCAGCTCAGTACATCATAAGTTGGATAGGAAGTTTGCAACTGTATTACTGTACTTGATGGGGGTGATATAAACTATAAGCTCTTTATACTGTCAAAGTCCGTTTGGTCGTTAGGTGATGCTAGCAATTATTGAATTCACAGCTATTACTACAGGCTGTTATCGAGGATGACAGTTTAAATATCCATCTATGACTCCCTGGTGCCAAACTAACTCATTCCAAATCATGCTATCGAAATTCCATGTTCAAAGTATGTCTGTTAGGTAAGAGAATATAATTCAACATCCTTTATTATAGAGCTTACAAATTGTGATTTTTTTCAAAACACAATTTCATCAATCAGTGAGGTAGATGGGTCGATCCATTGCTGGAAAGGGGTTCGAATCTTTATTACTGTACTTGTACATTTGTTGGGATGATATAAGCTATAAAATGTACACACACTATATATTAAGTCTTTATATTATCATTTTTCACTGGCAATTTTATGAATAAGGCCAAACAATAAAGACTTGCCTTGTTCAAGGATTTCCTGATGGGTTGTTGACAATGTTTCAGCAGACATTGTTTCATGGAAATGTCTTTGTGAAATGTCTGTTAATACATCATTAAAGTTTTACGTTTTACATCCAAAATTGTAACAATGCAGTGTTTATCACCTCTAAAACAACATCTTCAACAGCTGTTTTTCACTTTGCATCAGACTTGAGGAATCAAGACAGCTTATCATGCTGTCGTGTAATGAATGAATTTGGTAACTTGTTCATGAGATTGCATTCAGCAATCTTACACTTAATTAATAATAACACTGTCTATTCAAACAAGAATTTGCCAGATTTAGTACTATGGTAATATACTGTAACAACATTGCCATAGTACACTGGTTCCATTTATTAGGAGTAGGCCCACTCCCATACATATTTAGGTGCCCCGTCCAAAACAATAAAGAAAAATAAATATTTGAATCTCATCAATCTGAATTTCCCATACTTGACCAAAAAGGTAATTGTTTCCCCTTCACCCAAACAAGAAACAACTAAATATATATTCTTGCAGGCTGCACCACTGGATTCATGTTTGAGATGAACTTTAAAGGAGCCTACTGGTTTTGTGTCAAGAAAAGTTTTCATGTGGAACCTAGTATTGTGTGTTTATGTAATACTGCCCTTTCATGTGGTACCTAGAATTGTTGGTTTATGTAATAATGCCTTTCATGTGATACCTAGTGCGGTGTGCTTATGTAATGATGCCTCTCACATGGTACCTATAGTGCTGTGTGTTTATGCCATAATGCCTTTCGGTTGGTACAAATATTGTGTGTTTATGTAATAATGCCTGTCATGTGGATACCAGCATTGTATTTTATTGTAATAATGCTTTTCATGGTGTGTACTGTACCTAGTATTGTGTATTTATGTATTAATGTCTTTCAGGTTGTATCTAGTGTTATCTGTTTAATGATGTGGGATCTTGTGATGTGTGTTTATGTATGAATGGGTGAGATTGTGGCATAGCGATTGAGTGTCTGCTGGTTTTCTTCCCCCGGAATGACTTGTTCAGCTTTGCTGTGGTGATGAATCCCATGGTAATCACCCAAGCCTCCTTAATTTAATTGTCACCAATGGCACATCTGCGCTGTCTGTCAAGGGTAACCATGTAGCCATAGGTTACATGTCATTGGTCTTACTGTTGTTCAAACCATGGAGCTAATAATAATAACCTCTCTGCTGGTCACTAAAACTGTGTGGAGTATAGATTCTTCCATCTGGGGGTCTTAGGGCAAAATTATTTGCAGATCAGTGGTTTTGTCATCATAATGGTGATCAAACTTGTTACGTTGCAATCACTGTAAAAAGATGCTGCACTTGTTCATATAAACATGTGTCATGTTGTACTTGCCTATTGAATGTTATTACCTAGCCATTGAATGGAATGAATAGAATAGCTACACTCTGATTGACTGTTTGTAATTGCTCATGAAAAAATACACAGTATATATTTGAGTACTGGTAAACTGTAGGATAACATGATTGTAACCCTCAGTTATCCACCAATTGTCTGTTTCTTCATATCTTGCTAAATAGGGTCTAATTTGGGCAAAGATGGTGGTAGTAATATTTCTTCAAATTTCTATCTTCTGCAAATATCTTTAATAGAGTTCATGCAAACTCTGTCGGCACCTTTAATAATATCCAAACTCACATCTGGCACTGTCTGTCAAGGGTAACCATGTAGCCATAGGTTACATGTCATTGGTGTTGTTCAAACCATGGAGCTAATAATAATAACCTCTCTGCTGGCTACTAACCCTGGGCAGGGTACTGTGTGGAGTATAGATTCTTCCATCTGAGTTTTAGGGCAAAATTATTTTGCAGAGATAACTTAGGCATGTAGGTATGAAATAATATATAGTCATTATGAGAAGGGCATGCTTCACATATTGAGAATACAAAGTATTATCTCATTTTCCTTGTTTAAATAATATTTTAACAATTTGAAAATTATCGTAACATTATCGTAACTGTTACAGATCTAAAGAGGTAATTGTTTTGACAAGCAGTGTAATGAACAGTTAGTTCATTTTGACTGGTAAAGATGAGTATTAATCTTCTCTTTAACACATCCATTGGACAGAACATATTGAAGGAGGTCATCGCATACGTGACGTGAGACGTGTCTCTGAATTCTGCAGTACTTACTTGGGGGGGGAATTGAGTCACCAAGACTCAATTCCACTACACCAAGTGTAGTGTGCCCTGTCTCTGGGCGAGTGTAGTGTGTCCAGTCACTGGGAGAGTGTAGTGTGCCCTGTCTCTGGGCGAGTGTAGTGTGTCCAGTCACTGGGAGAGTGTAGTGTGCCCTGTCACTGGGAGA
>JAODAG010033809.1:0-17478 GCA_027574785.1 Orphnurgus asper | reverse complement strand
AATCTAACAAATTGACAAGTTTTGTACCAACTGGACCAAGTGGCAAAATCTAAACAATTACGTTTTGGCGAGATGCATGAATAACTGAGTTGGTGGTAATTAATGGACAAGTCGGCAATGTTAAGGCAGTTGTCTCTTTTGCCGAGTTGGTGCATCTTGTTAATTAAAACAAACAAGTTGGAACTAAGAGTACCGTACTTACAAACGTCCTGCTATCTGATGAGCATGGATTAATTTCGACGAGAGAGAAAGAGAAAGAGAGAGAGGGGGGAGAGATCGATGGGGGAGGGGGAAGGGGAGGGGGAGTCTTTATCTTATGTAGCCTATTCTTAATTGATAACGATCACCACCGTCGTCCAAACAGCCACGACTAACACGAATTCTGGTATCATTTTGCTCTCATGATTAGGTGAAGAAAACTATGCTGAAATTAGCCATGAAGGTGGTGAAAGATAAAAGTTACAAGAAATACAGGGAAGTTTTGGATTTAGCAGTAGACCAGAGTCAACGCCAAATAGATAACACCTTGCCGGAGCGGTGCGCTGTTGCCATCATATGTCTACTTACAGAGACAGTCGTAACCAAGGCAAGAGAGGCGATGGTCCCCGACGCTGTGGTAGATACGATGAAAGAAAGCGCGACTAATTACATCTGCGAAAAGTTTCCAAGTTGGTTCTGAACATGAGGTCGTTCACTTACGGAACATACCGTACAAGGTACAAGGCAATCAATTTCGGAACAACACCAACGTTGGCCGGAGCACTCAATGTTTGGGTATGTCATCAAACAGACAAGTGTCAATAGTTACCTGACCGTTGAGTACTTGACAAATATGTACCCAACATATGTACCCAATAATATAAACGAATATGAAGATCATAACATTGATTTCCCAGTCAACGGCAATGGAGAATTTCCCTGGTAAATATTACTTCATGAAAATTTCGTCAAAGGAGGAAAGGCCTAGAACTCAGTTTTCAGTTATATATGATTTATAATTACCAGACAAGGAACCTGTTGAAGAAGAAACCCTGCTAAGTAGAACCAGCTTAGTGCGCAACAAATTTGGAAAATGAAGCCCATAATGTGACATGTTGGAGACAACGTACTCATGTTCTCAGTAATGATTCCCAACATAGAACATCTTCATATGCAGCATTAGTCCGCAGTGACGTCATTGTATACCTTCACTCCAAGCTTCATCCCCAGATTCACCCCTACCATGGAATATTATGGACAATACAACTGACTTCGGACAGGAATAAGTGGTAAAAAAAATTTAGAACCCCAACTGCCCCCCCCAAAAAAAAAAGATAAATGTACGTCGCTGAATCATGGCGAGTTGGGAGAGAGTTATTCAGGCGAAATCGTGATTACCAGTCCCAGTGCTACAAACAAGTAGGTTGGGCGAGACCACCCCCGCCCCCACGCCTTGGTTCACCCTCAATGTATGTCAATTGTCCGAGTATGAACATAGTCATTAGCTAACATTACGTGTACCTACACTCGCTCACTGATCTCCTTGTCCGATCGAAATAAATTTGGTCTGGCAAGTGGATTAGTTTGACCTGAAGGCATCTTCGTGTCATATGCTGTCGCCATTTTGTGTTCGTGCCCAGCTTCTTTATTGGGTGACTTGAAAAATTGTAATCAGTTGTAATACGATGTAATCAGTTGTAATCAGAGGTATTCATGTGTAATTAACTGTAACCAGGTATGATAATTTGTAATCATTTGTAATTGTTTGTAGTAATTTGTGATCCGTTGTAATCAGCTATAATCATTTGTGATCAGTTGTAATCTCCCATAACGTGGCTACAATGGTTGCAGTCCCTGATTTTATATTGAATAACAGATGTGTATCTTTACTTCACTTTATACATATTTACTCTATAAATACTTGTATAACATGTACTAGTTATAAAACAGCCATGTACAATGTTAACATTGACAGTTAACATTGATATCAGGTGTGATGATCCGTATGTTTAATACTCTTAACATACTTAGGAGGTGAAATAATCAACTTAGGTATTATGTTCTGATCAGCCGGAACTTGTTTTCCTTTCAGTATAAAAATTGTCTTTCTTTTTACTAACGAGAAGTCAATGAAATTGAAAGAAAAGTAACCGAAGCTGTGGCAATAATGTCAGGCATGGAAGGCGAACTATTTTCTGCAAAACGGATATTATCGACAGACAATCGGTCTTCGGTAAATAGTTTTTTGTTGAAAACCCACCCAAATATGCAGAATTCGGAGTTCATTTATAATGCAGCTCTGAGTGAGAGAAGATACCAACCTTCTTTGCTGTAGAGTATCCATTACTGTAATTCAAGGGTTATTAGGTAATAATCAGAGTATCCCTTACTGTAATTCAAGACCTATTACATTTAAATCAGAGTATCCCTTACTGTAATTCAAGACCTATTGGACTTAAATCAGAGTATCACTTACTGTAATTCAAGGGTTATCAGGTAATAACCAGAGTATCCCTTACTGTAATTCAAGACATATTAGATTTAAATCAGAGTATCCCTTACTGTAATTCAAGGGTTATCAGGTAATAATCATAGTATCCCTTACTGTAATTCAAGGGTTAACAGGTAATAATCGGAGTATCCCTTACTGTAATTCAAGACCTATTAGATTTAAATCAGAGTATCCCTTACTGTAATTCAAGGGTTATCAGGTAACAATCAGAGTATCCCTTACTGTAATGCAAGACCTATTGGATTTAAATCAGAGTATCCCTTACTGTAATTCAAGGGTTATCAGGTAATAATCAGAGTATCCCTTTCTGTAATTCAAGGGTTATCGGGTAATAATCGGAGTATCCCTTACTGTAATTCAAGGGTTATCAGGTAATAATCAGAGTATCCCTTACTGTAATTCAAGACCTATTAGATTTAAATCAGAGTATCCCTTACTGTAATTCAAGGGTTATCAGGTAACAATCAGAGTATCCCTTACTGTAATGCAAGACCTATTGGATTTAAATCAGAGTATCCATTACTGTAATTCAAGGGTTATCAGGTAATAATCAGAGTATCCCTTACTGTAATTCAAGACCTATTGGATTTAAATCAGAGTATCCCTTACTGTAATTCAAGGGTTATCAGGTAATAATCAGAGTATCCCTTACTGTAATTCAAGGGTTAACAGGTAAAAATCAGAGTATCCCTTACTGTACTTCAAGACCTAATATATTTAAATCAGAGTATCCCTTACTGTAATTCAAGACCTATTAGATTTAAATCAGAGTATCCCTTACTGTTATACAAACGTTATTAGGTAAGAATCAGAGTATCCCATACTGTAATTCAATACCTGCTGAATATGAATCAGAATATTCCGCAAATCGCTCCTCTAAAAGAAAGGTCAGAGAAATACAAGCGTGTATTGATAACGTCAAGATACACACGCCTGTGTACTATCATGTTCTGTATTAATAATAATTTAGAATTCACTGTTGTAGTCCATCGGGTGTAATACTGTAGTCCAACAGTGAGTTCTGATTACCTAAAACAGTTGCCATTGCACCTGCATGAGAAGGTCTTTTGATAAAAAACAAAAAATTAATATTGAAACTGTTTACATTCTGAAATGCAAGATACACGACACAATAGTATCGTCACCTTTCCACAAGATACAGTGACACGGTGCCTCATTTAAGAGCAACAAAATACGGCATTATCTTCTGTATATAGCTTTTTAATTCCAATTTGAATTCTCCGAAATCTTCAGAATTAGCTTCTCTATTAGCTATTAGCAGAATTAGCTAGTACAAATATGACACATGGGCAACATATAACCTCCTTCTAAACTTCGAGTTGCATTTTAAAGGGTATATGCCTATAGTTTATATCCCTCTCTCTAACAGCTAAAATTGAAATCTCTGTGCAGTTTTTAATACAATTCAGAAGATTACGATGCCAAAGTCAAAATAATGTACAATATGTGAGGAAATGATCCATTGTAACCATATTTAAAGGAAATTTGGCACCATGCCAATAAGATATATCTCCCAGGAAAAAGAGAAGAAGAAGATACAACAAAATGAGGTCGACCTGTCAGTTATTCTTTACTATATGTAGGGAATAACATATCCTCCCCACCCAGCTTTTTACTGCTCGTATCTTCATGCAGCTTGTTTACTGATCTTGCGAAGTGCCGGGGTTTCTTCATCGTTTATCCACTGGAAATGGAGATTAAGAAAGTGAAAGAGCATTTCTCCCATATCATTCTAGAGGTCTAAACGTTTTGAATCTACTTCTTAACTGCCATAGTATGGCCTTACTCCTCACCGACACTTCATATTTTATGATTTGTCCGTCTTCGTTGTCCATGAGCCAATTTCTCGAAAGAACAAATGTATCGACTTCATCCGAGTGTATAACACATGAATCTGAAGTCACCTACATGCAAAATGGTTCGGCAAGTTTCGGTCTTCAAACTACTGACATGATATATTGAGTGATCTGATCCTTTTGCAAAATACTTTCATCGAAAAAAAGTGACTGAACATGAAATTAAAAACAGTGTCGCTTAATTTGCGCAAATGAGGCTTACTTGAAACAAACTATTGTTTATTACAGATAGAGGGTTTAACTTTAAGTTAAGAAAACTATATCAAACCCTTACACCCTTCATCTCCGCACGCTGTCGTCTGAGGTCCGATGTGATACAAGCTGGAGAGATAAAAGAAGATGCTGGCGCTTAGAGCAGCTTATTCAGTTGAAGATGAATATCAAAGATGAACCAAGTTCAATAGCAACGTTGTTTTAATTACCATAGTATGAAACTCTTTCCACTTGCTTTTCGAAATAGCCTACCGATTAGGATCGTTAGGCTACATAGCCTACCGCACATGTATATTAGGCATTGGCTAACCTAATAATATATATAGTAGTATACTAAAGTATTGTGTTATGTACGGACCTTAGTATCGAAGTTTTTTAAAGAGCCTATAAGAAGAACTTAACTTATTAAGTGAACGTACAGCAAGTAGAATACACTTACCTGTCATTACTGATACAATTAAAAGAAAGCCTGCCAGAAATAGGATACCAAACGCACCATCGCTGTTGGAGATAATAGATCCAACTAAAAGGATGAATGGTATACCAAAACACTGGATAAAAAAGAAGAACTCAGATATCAGGCACTGGCTTGGCTGTGGAATATGGAAGACATTCTTAATTATACACTAAATTACTTATTGCTTAAAAGAAAGTGCAAAACAGGGTGTGGTATACTCTTTTCCCATTCTTCAAAGGCGTCCTCAGCTTTTCAAGACCAATCTCACGTAATCTCACGTAGGTCGATTAAACAAAAGTTGCAAACGGTGTTTTGTTTAATAAAAAAGTCACCTAAGGAAGAACGTGGGCTGCGAATCCTATCACACGAACGGCATCCAACGGACACCTTCAAAACGGAACCCAAACCGCATCCTATGCCACTCGACCATTACATCAAAGTGATCCACAGCTCCAATCCTATTTCGATCGGGCTGTAAAGATATGTAGATTATTGGGCGAGTATCATAGTGCCATGTAATGTGTAGCTCAGAGACCGAACATGACTGTGCTCTAAAAGCAAAACAACTGCAACATGTACGTCATGGCGTCGTCGAGAAAAACTGACCAATTCCCAGCCCCAATCCTAGTTTGATTGGATAGTAAAGACCTGGAGATCACGGGGGCGAGTGTAGTGTCGTGTAATGGCTCTGTTGGAGAATATAAACAAATATTAACCAATGCAGGCCGTCCATAACACCACACACTACGCATTATATATATATCACGTTAGCCAGGATACCATCTGCCTTTGCTGTTTAATTCTCAACTAATGCTTCTCCTCTGGTACGACTTGCTTCACGGGATGGTGCCTTGGCATATGCTGCTGTTGCTTTGTTTCAGAGCGTTTTTGTGTGGATTTTCTTAAAAAGCAAACTAGCTAAATATCCTTAGTTGCGATACTGATACCGAGTATATTGATAATGGGAGCACAGGGCAGAATGGAAGAACCCCTTGCAGATATCTTAACTGTTAAGGAACATGAGAGGGTTTTAAATAAGTCCGATAGTATGTATCCTTACTTATCATGGAACATGAGAGGTTTAAATAAATTCGATGGCATGCACCCGAGCAGAAAGTGGAAAAAGCAGATATCCTTATTTACCGATACACAGTAATATTTAAGAAATCAGAAAGAAACGTATGCCATGCCGATATCTGTTAACGAACAGGTGAGACTTTAAAACATAACCGTAAGCACGTACTCCAGCAGGTACACAGAGACAGCGGAAATGTAAGGCTTCCTTATTTAGGGAAACACAGTAATAATTTAGAGAGCAGAATGTAAAGTAGGCTATGCCATGTGGATATCCTTAATTTTAAGGAACAGGCAATATGGTTAGACAAATCCGAAAACAGATGCAGATGCATTGAGAAAGCGGCAAAGGTAGATACCCTTATTTAGGGATAGTAATAATTAAGAGAACTTTTAAGGAACAGGAAACAAAGCATAAATCATGTACCTGAACAGATGCATTCAGTAGACCTGATGAGGTACCCTCCGTTTCTGGGAAGGTCAGCTCTGCTGCGTAATCAAACCCAACTGAAATATATCCTGTCGTGAAAAACCTGTAAGTAATGCAACTTTCAGTTTGATCTGCAATAGTTATAACATATGGGAAAAGCTATTTCACGTGTAGAACCGTAATGGGATTTAAGTTGATTTATTTTGGGTTTTTTCACGTGAATATTCACAATGAGAATGGAAATCTTCTAAAAGCCTCCATTGGCTTAACATAGCAGAAGAAAAGAAAAACAATTTACAGTGCAATATTGGGGTTCAATAATATGATATTTAAATTAATAAGAATACTTTTAATGATTCTGTAATAGATTTACAAGTTCTTATTACACGATTTCTTAAGCTTCACACTCCTATGTGTAATAATGCGCAGTATTGGCGGATCTTGTATTATGATAACGAAGATCCCTATTACTAATTATATTATTCTGATGCGCATTAGGAGTCCATTCCATAAGATTTACACATATTATGTCATTAACTTTCAGTAAATTAAGATTCCTAAAAGAGGGCAGGTGTGATCACGAGGTGCATCATGTGATATTTGACGGATGACTTTCTTTTAATTAATAAGTGGATAATGGAACAGTGACAAATACTAGGCACCACTAAAGTTTGATAAATGGGTTATTATATGTGTTGTGGGAGGAAAAGTTTCAATCTTGATAAAATCCTTACATTTTTAGCAACTTTGTTGCAGACTACACCAAGAAAGTCAATGTGCACACCACTTAACTTAGTAGTGTAAATTTGGTTGAGAATTGTGCTACCTATTATAATATCTTTATTCCAATAGACGTTCGCATATTAAAGATAATTAATTCGTTTATGTAAGTCATTAAATTTATCTAGTTCTGAAGAAACTTTAATATTAAATGAGTTAACATTTGCATCTGATTCGAAGAAAATATTTCTTTCATCAACAAATTAAATGATGTTTGCCATTTCAGAAACGTGGCAGATGTCATTGACATAATAATTGAAATATAATAAATAGTAATGGGCTTAAAACTGAACCACGTGTTCCTTTTTAGTCTTTTAGTTTAAAACGTAGTTCGAGAAACACTGATTTTAAATTGAATTAAAAGAGTTAAAAATTTAAATGTATTGTTTGCATCAATATGCGTCTACTCATCATCTCATGATAGCTATGTTAGCAGTATTGTAGTTTTGAACGTAAATTGGATCACGTTGATTTTTTCCTTTGTAATAACATTCAAGAATACAGGGAAATGATCATTTAAGTCAGTTACATAAATACCAGATTTTTAACTTGTAATATACATTAATTATAATGTTATCAATTAAAGTTGCGGATGTACAACTTATACGGGTTGGTTCAGTAATTCAATATTTTACATAGATCAGGTTTCAAAGAGGAGCGGATTTAATGGTATCATTAAGACCGATATTGTAACCACCCATTACATACGAATCATAACGTCAATAACAATGTCATTTATCAGAAGTCATTTGAGAGTATTCCAATATGACTAGGTTGAAATTGATGTAGTGGATTCATGAATTGACCTCTGGTGACCTTAAAAGGCTATTCACGTAAACATCACACACATAGTGTGTAGACAATCCTCCTGCACTCATACCATGGACAAATTCCCCAGGAAGAATTAGAAAAGATGTACATGTATTGATGTCTGATGACCTTTCACCAACTTCCTGCAAATGCCATCTAAATACCAGGGAAAGCATGGACGGGGCAACGAGTGGGTTTTCCTTGTGGAAATTCAGACACGGCATTTGTTACAAACAAGCTAAACTGAATAATGTAAATCTCAATCAAACGTGTGAGTTACATCAGCATGTTTTGTTCGTGATAGATACAAAATGCTACAAACCCAAGAAAACCTGCAACAAGACCGACAGCCCAGAGCTGATTTAGTTTTATGGAGATGGTGAACATCAGCTTACCAGCTAAGGAAATGATGTATACCACAGTACAAATTTCCCTGGAATAACATCATATTGCGATGCTCCTCTATAGATCTGTAGATTGCATGTACGTCGATGCTATTACTACAATTTCACTTGAGTACATGTACTTGAATATTACTGAACCCAATAATTGCCGTTGGTTACATGTACTTGATACTATATACTGAATCAATCATTACAGTTGTTATTATGACGTTCCAGCCCATATACACAGATCACATTACTCCAATGCCAGTTGTTCTTCTATATTGTCCTATTTTATATATGGGTAAGTGACGTTATATCCGTTTACCTGTACGTTCGTGTTTTATCCAGCCATAAACCAGTCACGAAAGAGCCCGCGGAACCGGGTATGACCATTACTAAACCTATAATACCAATTTGAACTTCGGAACCCTGCAACATGAATGGAAAGAAACTCCTCAACCATTTTCCTTTTTTTTATTTGTCTTCATTGATTATGTACTGTTGTTACTGTCTATAATCTTAACTGTTTTCTGATTGGTTGAAATGAAGCTAACTTACATTGCATTACATACATTACAGTACATTTGAATTGCATTGAATTGAAAAAGAATACTTTTTACTGAAAGACAGCATGGTTTAAAATAATAGCTGTATTCGCCACTATTTAGTATTGAAGCAATAAACCTAGGGGCATCGAATATGGTTACATCTGGTAACAATGAATATCATTCAAGTTTGTCCTTAATGAGAAATTGTATCGGTCGCATATATTAGAGTGATGAAAGTTACCTTAATTTCAAAAAGGTTTTTGTGTTATAAGGATCTCACATAACAATAATGCTTTTGAAACCGATAATGATCACATTAAAATTGCCAACAACCAGAGGTGACCGAGCTATGAATATTTATGGGTGCTATATTTTGAAACATTTGAAGTAAACATATTCGCATCTGAGGGGGAGGGGGGGGGGACGACACGTTCGCCCCGATTTGTCCTCCAGAGGGATACTGACCATAGCCCCCCCCCCCGTGATCTGCGCCTATGACAGATACATATCTCGACCTAACACGTTACAATGATGGTAGAATGTTACAATATTTGGAATATAGATATAACATATTTGGGGCGATACTGTATATTAATTAAACTTCAAAGAGTATAATTTGGACTGTCTGGTATCTGTGAGTGAATTCCGTGCTTTGTAATAACCACTTGTTTAACCCGATATGCATGGAGTTGGCCAGTATATAGACCTACAATTAGGAAAGAGTTCATGAACGCATTTTACAAATTTATGGATGCCATGATATTTTCAGCAATACAATCACTGTAACACATTTATATGTACCAATATGCATAACTGCCATTCAGTACCGATACCCTAAGCTAAATCATACATATATCATATTGTATATCCATCACACAGGAGTTACAATTTTTCACCCTCCGTACATAATGCCATTTAAGAAGAAAAACATGATGTGCTTTCTGAACCTTTGAGATATTTTAAGCACAGTCTGTGATGCAGCATAGTGTAACCTTAACAACCTGTTTCAATAATCAATATTGCAGGACTAATTCAGTATTTTGATGATGATAGATAGGGTCAAATAAAACGTTTGAAAGTGAAATTGGAACTCGCATACATCAAACTAGTCCACTAAATAAATCAGATACCAAGTTTTGAAACTAAACGATATATGTTGGGTACAAATATCTCTCACTACCACAGTTTATCTCAGCTACTTTCTTTGACAGATGCTACATCCACGAAAGAACGTGAATTTAAAGACTTCTTTAAGAATCCGGGGGAGAAAAATCTTTGTTGTGGTTTGTCGTTCAACAATTTAACGTTATACCGTAGAGTTGCCTTGTTCATACATGTAGCCTCCGTTTCTTCATAGCTCGGACCAACGATGCACGATCGGGCTGTCAAATGTGATCGCAACAGATTTTGATGACATCATCGCCACCATGGCATAATCTGCTCATCAGAGTTAACTTAATTAAACATATCGGGATCAGCAGCGCAGTGTCGAGCTGCGATTGTCAAGACCCATCTGTTACTGCGCTCGCCAGATCGTCATATCAAACGTGTATGGTACCAAAGTGCCAGCTTCGTAGTTAAGGATTAACTAATATCGTGGGTGTTAATTGTTATTGCTTTCTCAGCAAAGTGCTATAACAACAATTAGCGAAGACCATTTCGAATTTTCGTTGTAAGGATACACTGAAAATGATTACCGGACATTCTGCTAAGACAATCTGGTTTAGAAGTGTTCCGATGCAGATATAGCAGCCGAGGCATATACCTGAAGAGAAAAGAGAAGTCTAGAAGAAAATCAACGCTAGCACCTATGACCAATGAAGCGAAAAGAGACATGAATTTAGCGATAAGTCAATACTTGATCTCAAGAGGGCATGCTCAGAGAAAACGCCATTTGGAAGTAAAGCGACTACACATTTAGGAAAACTTAACAAAGTTGACAAAATATCACAAAACATTCAAATGATTCATCTTCTGAGATCGTTAGTTCAAAAGACTGCCATTTGCTACGTACTTGGTGAACTGTTTCTTCTCGAATGACCTATGACATATCACTATAATTTCATTACCTGAGTTTATGAAGTGGTTACGAGACTTGTGATTAGCCATTATATATCGTGATGTTTAGTCCCGATGTATTGAATGAAGTAATGTGCAATCAAGCCATGTGGAACATTATTAAATCCATGTTTCCATATGTAAACCGAAATTTTAAACAAAACCATGTTTGAATCTGAGAGACAGGGCCCCAAATTTCAAATGACAATGCTATAGTTAGGTTCAAATACTCAAAGTTGAAATTCTATAACTAATAAGTAAATTTAAATACATTAAGCGAAATGTGATTATCTTGTATAAGTTTCTAGCATAAACAATATTAGAGAGAAGGAAACTACATATATTCTCAGTGATATGAGTGATGAAATAGAACGAGAGATGCAGTAGCAGACAATTATATGCCTTATTATAGGTAAAGACTGAGCATTAACTTACTGTTACCATTACAGCAATGATATATTGATTTAGTACGGTAACTGACAGTAACGTATACTATATTATTGGTGATGAGTGCAGGAGCACTAACACACCGTTACCATTATGGGAGAGTGATCATATAGAACCAACGATGGTTATTTCCTTCTACTAAATCAAAACATCATTGGTTCTATATGATCACTCTCTAAAGATGTGTTAGAACGCACCTATAATATGGTAAGTTACTGTCTGCTACTAAATCAAAGCATCTTTGGTTCTATATGATCACTCTCTAATAATGTGTACTTTGTGCTCACCTATAATATGGCATGTTATTGTCTTCTACTAAATCAAACCATCATTGGTTATATATGATCACTAATGACTTATATAAAATTATGAATGTGAATTTTGGAGGCAGGAGATTGGCATGAAGTGCACCAGATTTGTTTTATTGTTTGCATGAAGTATGTGATATTAATGATTAACAATAAACAATAATCAGAAAGTAGAACTGCATTGAGGTTCGATGCCCTTGTCACAAAACATGTCATAATGCCTAGTCATGGCAACAGTTCCTTCACAATCTCACCACCCACATTTCTCCGGGTCCCCAGCAATATCTATGGATTTCTAAACAAAAAAAAATATTTTATGCTTTTATGCTACCATATCCATCACTATCTATTCAAAATGCTTATCAATATACCAGATCACCCCACCCATTTACAACCAAGAAGATCCACACTAATTGATAGAGTACCCAACGTTACAGAAACCATAATACTTCTAGTAGTAGGCTAGTCTTCAGAATATTAACGAGGTCAGGTCCAGTTACCTCCGAAACAGGGGAGGGCAATCAAGAATGAGTTTTCCATTTCAGAAAATTGGACGCACTCAACATAATCGGGAATAGTGCCATTTAATTACAAGAGCCATATAAAATATGTTAGCATATTAGCATGATATGTTGAAAATGTCAGATATCTCAGCTACATTTTTTTGGTTCTGCCCATATTATGGAACAATTAACGTTAGGCATATCTATGTCAACATAGTTCTCCGACTCAACTATCATATTCGCCTTAGCCCTTGAATATGTAATTAATGGTGGAATATAAAAGAGATATTTAATTTAGCAACTTAAAATTGACTTTGACTTAGTGTTACGTTGTCGGTCTGATACAATGACTTGTAGATTATGGATAGAAGCTTCATATAGTTTCACTTCTCTGTCAATCAAATATTATTCATCAGTATTCGTAGAATAATTAACTTGGTAACGTCTATGTGTAGGCTCCCCACGACACGATAGGACGACGTATATTACGGTTGCAGTCAATCTCCAATGCAATACACGGTGACGATGTAGGCATAGGCTGACTTCGGATATGCTGTATAATTCAGAACCACGACGGTATGAACTCAGTAGGCAATGAGTGTAGACCTTCAGGCTAGGCTGACAGACAACGAGGTGTAGTCTCAGAGAACGACTGCTTTTTATATAGGCCTACAACAAAGCGGCGAGTGTGATGATGCATAATGCAAGTAACAGCCTTGATGTGTCATCCAATGCATTAACATTAATTAACTCATTGTTGACTATATTTATAGGCATGCCGTGCATTATTAAGGTGATATATTTTACCAGAAAGCACATGCTTTGCTCTTTCGTCTCGGAATCGTACTAGTCCCAGTATCATATAATTCAAAACTGGTCTGCTATTAGTTACGAGGACATAAATAATAATAAATACAATTTACAGTGCATTACGGTATCCATCGGTTAATACACGGTAGCGGACCAATCCCATTCGAGTATTTTCACCAAATAGGAAAGAACGTGCCCATACAGAAGATTAGCAGTACCATATTACCGGGAGAAAGACCGCATACAATCAATGATACTTTGATTTTACAGCTGGCAGTAGCATGCTATAGCCAATGAACTTAACATTATGATAACATATGAGTGAGTAACCATGACTGTGGAACAAATGATGCTTAATTGATTTGGTAGCATGCATTAACTTACCACGGGAGGGGCATGTACTGGAAGACAAAAGTTCGAGCTTGCTCATCCTGGTTCCACAAACACCTAGCTTATAACCCAACGAACCCCCTGCGGGAAAAGAAGTCGCTGGTAGCTTCTCCATAGGAGCAGAATTTCACGATTCGTGTCGACGACGAGGCGTACCAGTATTATATCCTGTGCCCCTTCTGTTTCGGGACAGACGGTAGATACAAATGCTCGTCAACCTTGTTCAATGACGCCTTGAGATCGCAAACAGAAAATAGCTAGGGTTGACTTGAAGTTCCCTTCGGTCTTAATGTTGGTGGTAACAATGCTCACGAGATGCCACCAGCTGTTGCCCGAAGATATGCCTCAGGATTCAAAGGAGGGTATTAACTGCTCGTATGGTCCCTAGGCTCGCCTGTGTTTCGACCAGTTTGCGAGAATATCGCATGAAAAGTCGAGTAGTTATCGGAAACATAACCTCCTCGACACGATCCACTACCTAGACACACGGCCTCGCGTGTTATAGGAGAAATATTCTGATTTGGGACGCTATACACTAGTCACAAGCCAGTCGTAAGTCAAATCTTACATGATGGGTGTGTACATATCGGCAGTGAAACTACAAACCGGTAAGGAATATACTTACAAATAATTACTAGCACCATGGGAAATGTGGTCAGTAATGCAGTAAGCAAGAACATCATCTTCATGTCCTTCATAACGACGGTCTCATCATCATTTTTGTTTACGATGATTGGTGGCAGCACAAATCCAATAGCAACGCCTAACTATAATAAAACAAAGGGATATAAAGGGGAAACAAATATGTGAAAAAAGGACAGTAACGAGCAAACATATTGATTATAACAATATGACTAGTGCTGGTATTAAAGTTCGACCATTGCAACGAAGTGGGTAAACTTTTACAAATTGCTA
Organism: Orphnurgus asper; assembly: GCA_027574785.1. Taxonomy (NCBI): domain Eukaryota; kingdom Metazoa; phylum Echinodermata; class Holothuroidea; order Elasipodida; family Deimatidae; genus Orphnurgus; species Orphnurgus asper. Next base: position 2,981 of record JAODAG010033809.1, on the reverse strand, counting down.
TATCGTTTACCATTTTGGTAAGCAGGCTTGTGCATTTTCCGTTAATCCTACAGAGAAATTAATACCGTACTGTTAACCAAACGGGCATCTTCTTGTTCCTAACTGCGAGAAAACGAATCCTGTATGACCTATCTGTTCTATGACTCTTTTGATAAATAAAGGATCCTCGCAAACACTTAAACTGACTGGGTCTTGGTATTGATGTTCAGCTTCTGAACTGGATTTCGGATTGGTAATGTGACAGAAAGCAGAGAGTAGTTGTAGCTTATGTTAATGAAATGGCTGGTTTAATTATTGGTGTTTATGAAATAAATTACTGAGGTATAAAGAGGTTTCCTCGGACGAAGATGCCAGGAGTGTCCAAGGAGATGGTTAAGTGGTTGAATGATTGGCAAAGCGATTTAATGCTGGCAAGTGTAAGGGCATGCATATTGGTCATGGAAATATTTCTTTAGAGGCAAATGTGGAATCATCTCAGTTTAACTTATCTTGAACTTGAACGACTTTTTGTTGATCTACATCAACCGTTTAAAATCGTTCATTGTTATTTTTGGCTTTTAATATATTTCTATGAGTTTCTAGTTGAGGAGCACTATACCTCACTATGTCAAGTTTCAGAAGGAGCGATGTAAATTAGATAATAGGAAGAACTCTCTGAGTTGTGGATGAGTGGAATAATCTGCCCGATTCGGTTGTAGTGTCTAAAAGTGTCAATGCCATTAAGATATTTTAAGGTATTTTTCTAGGGCGTTACATTTAAATGATTGACCATTTTCTTGCTAAACTAAATTATCCTCACAAGAGATATCAATTATTAAAGTCTATCACATTACCTCAATATGCTTCCGAGTTCAATGCAAGTCGCCGGCGACCGACAAATGTTTCACAATGCAATTGATTTCTGATAATACATCTCTTTACATAACAATTTTCAAATTAACTCCAGCATAACCCAAACATGTAATGTACCTAACCTTATACAACAAACTGGTTCACACAATGAAGCTAATCACCAATGCGGTAGACGAAGTACTAAAAGTAATACTCATCTACAATGAGGTAGACGAAGTACTAAAAGTAATACTCATCTACAACGGTGTATTTCCATGTGGTTCACTTTTGGGTTGAAGTTGGTTACGTTTTGACCACTTAAAGAAAGCAAAATGCATCTCGTCTTTACTCAAAACCGCTTTCAGTTTTTCCTCCATTTGTACTGTTCCTTCCCTTAGCTGATGTTGAAATGTTAAAATTCGCAGTGCTTGAACTACAGCCGAAGTTGTAATGTTAAAACTCTCTGGGGTTGAGATACATATAGGGTATTCTGACTTCTAGCAACTAATGTTGACATGTAATAACTCACTAGGATTGAGCTACATAGGCATGTATAATATATATAAACAAAATATTATCCTCATTTAGATAAATCTGATATTTTATTTATGATATGATATTATATATTACATTAAGAGGAATTAAGGGATGTACTAAACAGGGAACATGTTGTACATGTACAGTTGATACAAGTACCAGCAGAAATTTTCTAACATTTATAGCTACAGTATGCCACCACTGCAACAGTGCATGACAACATCTTATTATCATTGTGTATGAACATAATACAATACCAGAGCACAAACAAGACCGGTTTGAGACTTGGATTTTCTGCCTCAACTTCTAATTACACTTTTTTTTTAATCTTTTAGCCGAGGAAAGAATAGGAGTCGGAATGCTACAGTAATGGTTCGAAAGGCATCAACTTTGTTTATGTAAATATATAAACAAATTCAATCTGCGGATCATAATAATTACAAGTAACCATGTATATACACTGTATACAGTAGTACCCATTCTGCGTCGTACTAATAAATAAAATCCTCCTCAATATTACAAGGGTATTATTCACCGTAGTCAAACATAATTAGTAGGCTATTAATCAATGAAGTAAGTCACTTGCTTGACTATTACACGCAGTCTTTATTTCGTTTAATATATATAAATACAGTAGCTTACCATTTTAATTCAGTAATTACGGAGTAAATGCAACAACAACAAAAAATGGGTAAACGTTTTACGCTTTCATTTCGTTTAGTGGTTTTGTATTATAATCAATAGGTTTAGTGGCTGTGTAGTATAATCAGTGGGTTTAGTGGCTTTGTATTATAATCAGTGGGTTTAGTGGCTTTGGGTAATGAACGACCAGAACGACCAGAAATTGCATGAAGGTATTGTTTAATTTGTAGTGTAATGTATATGCCCCTCTAACGATTAAAATGTATTCAAATGTTTGCAATTTATGTCATTTAGGTGACACCCCAAGTACTTCTTGCCAGACAAGTCTTTTTCTATAGTTTGTAACTATATTGAATAAAACAACCAGAAAGTTGTCTGTCTCTGCATGCTTAATTAACGATTTAATGGAGCATGCTTGATTTGAGAACTCATGTATATAGTATGGAATCCATTTTCTTTATTATGTCCTATTCAAATCACGACGGTACATGACAGTTGGGTTTCCTTCATTTAAAGAATGCGTATGCTAAGTGCATACATACTGGTAAACTCGCCTTGTACTGACTGTATGGGCGTATTAGGCATACTATTTATACTTGAGCAGGTTGACTACATATGTGCCGACGTATGTGTACAGACTATGATCAATAATAACCAAACTTTTATGATAATCTGTGGCCGTCACGATCCATGATTTTGCTGACAATGAGAAGAAGGGGTGTTCGGCCATGGTAACAAGGGCAGAAATAGTTAGAGGGAAGTGGTATCATTCCCCACATTTGTTAAAGGCCGACTGACGGTTAAATAAGGGAGCATGTACGCACTATTGAGCAGACTGACGGTTAAATAAGGGAGCATGTACGCAACTATTGAGCCGACTGACGGTTAAATAAGGGAGCATGTACGCACTATTGAGCCGACTGACGGTTAAATAAGGGAGCATGTACGCACTATTGAGCAGACTGACGGTT